>SZWC01021402.1:0-21555 GCA_023375785.1 Penium margaritaceum | reverse complement strand
GAATGTGGTGGGCAGTGTCAGGAGAGATAGATCAGGCACGAGGAGGAGAGGACGTAAGTCGGACGACATTGGTAAGTACATTCGCAGCCGAGAGCAGGGACGGAGGGCATGACAATGCATGAAGGGTTGCTAGGCTAGCAACCTGTGCCACGAGAGCAGGGAGGCGAGGGAGAAGACTGCAAGGGGACAATGTCACAGAGGATACATCGCGAAGACCACGAGGGACCCACAGAGTAGGGCGACATGGACATTGTTGCCAGACGTGGGTGAAGGAGGCACAGTAGAAGTAGGTTTGGGGATGAGGAGAAGAGGGTTTACATAGACACGGGCCGCAAGGACAAGGAGGGAGAGGCAGCGGGATGAAGAACGGGTCGGGGATGAGGGCAGTCGGTAAGGAGGGAGGAAAGGGAAGGACTACACGGTGAGGGGAAGAGGAAAGAGAGGGGAAAGGGGGAATGGGCAGTGAGAGGAGGGAAGGAAGAGTGGAAGCAAAGATGGATGTCATGGTAGAGAGGAGGGAAGAGGAGAGTGAGAGGAATAAGACGTAGGACAAGAGAGGGGGGGGGAGAGGGAGAGAGAGAGAGATATATATATATATATATGTATATATATATATATATATAGAGAGAGAGAGAGAGAGAGAGAGAGAGAGAGAGAGAGACAAAGAGTCACAGAGAGAGAGAGAGAGTAAGAGAGAGAGATTGAAGGAGGAGATACCGAGGGGGAAAGGTTGAAGGGAGAGGAATGAAGTGGACCCGAGGTACAGAGGGACGAGGATGGGAGTGAGGGAGACAAGGGAAGGGGAGGGGAGGGGTGGTCCTAGGTGGCATAACTACGAGCTACGTGACTCCCAACAATGGGTCCATCGCCTTTTTCAACAGAATAGCATGAACAACAAAAACAACAAAAAGGAGGGAGAGAAAAGAAAAGGGAACGCTGGAGATGATGATGCCGGTGTCGGAGATGATAAAAATGACGATGGTGATGACGAGGAGGAAGTCGATGATGAGGACAATGAGGATGTCAATGACGAGGATGTAGATGATGATGATGATGGGAATGGCAAGGAGGATACGGACGCTGAGGACAAGGAGGTAGACAGGGGAAGGGGGGAGGCAAAGTGAAGGGAGGGAGAGGAATAGGGGAAGAGCGAGAGAGAAAGAGAGGTGGTAGGGAGCTGTTCTGGGAGAGAGAGAGCAAGAGAGAGAGGGAGAGAGAAAGAGAGAGAGAGAGAGAGAGAGAGAGAGAGAGAGAGAGAGGGAGAGAGAGAGAGAGAGAGAGAGCGAGAGAGAGAGAGAGAGAGAGAGCGAGAGAGAGAGAGAGAGAGAGAGCGAGAGAGAGAGAGAGAGAGAGAGCGAGAGAGAGAGAGAGAGAGAGAGCGAGAGAGAGAGAGAGAGAGAGAGCGAGAGAGAGAGAGAGAGAGAGAGCGAGAGAGAGAGAGAGAGAGAGAGCGAGAGAGAGAGAGAGAGAGAGAGAGAGAGAGAGAGAGAGAGAGAGAGAGAAAGAGAGAGTCTGCTGCGTGGATGGAGTCATGATCCGCTGCCTAGGAGGACATGCATGCCAGTAGTGACCTGGCTGCTTGCAGTAGCAACAAGTGCGGTTCCCCGCTCCTTGACCGCGCCCTCGTCCTCCACCGCCTTGTCCGCCTCGGCCTCCTCCACCTACACGCCTCCTCCTCCTTCTCCACCTGAATGATGGTGTGGCGGAGGGGGGGTACCTCCTCCCAGAATGCACTCGCTACTGCACCCTCATCTTTGCATGCCTCGCCCTTCAAGATATCTTCATAATTTCGCAACTCTTCGAACACCTCAGCTAGGTCGGTGTTCTCGATTTCGGCAACTTTCAGCTTTTGAAGCAGTCCGCGTCGGAAGTTCTTGTACGGTTCTTTGAGATGCAGAAGAACCGGATCCAACCACTCCATAATGGTGCAGGAGGCACCAAGGCCGAGGATGTGCCGACGAAGATCCATGGCAGCATCCCAGTATTCGGCAACTGGTGCACCTTGCTTGGGATGGAGGTTGCGGAGCTTCTCGCACAGGGCGATGACTAGAGCCATCCCCTGCTCCTCCTTCCACGTGGTCAGGTGCTTCCATGCCTCGTGGGGTCGGGGTTCTCCGTTGCGTGGGTTTTAAGGATCCGCTCCTTTTTCCCCAAAGCAGAAATGACGGATGAAATACTGTTGGTCATGGGGCAGTGCGTGTGTCAGGGAATTGAATGCTCCCAGGAGCACTCGCGCATCAGTGCCCTCGAGCAATGAAGCTAGGTAGAAATCCTCAAGACCATGCTCCGTCGCCCATAAGAGAAACACATGTTTCCAAGACAGAAAGTCACGCATGTTGAGCGGCAGCGGCGTTAGGTCCTTGTGGGACAATACCCTGATTAGGTCATCCCACAACATGGCTTCAGAGGTTGCATCGGCGGCGGCGCCGCCGGCGTTGCTGGCGGTGCCAATGACGGTGATAGCTCCGGCATTTAAACCGGCCCCTCCCGGATTAGATGCAGCTGTGCTCATGCTGCTAGGGAGCCTGTCTAAGCTCTGCTGCCCTCTCGTTGCTGCCGAAGAAGAATTTGGCAGCAATTCGCCGGGCCCACTTTGGGCCCAGAGTTCTGCCGTGATCCCTAATCTCATTTGGGATCGCCTCTCTTGACTTCAGGACGTCGGCCAGGCCTTCTTTGACCTGCACACGTTCTCCTTGGGCCGGGAGACCGCGCCGTCACCCTTCATAGGGGCATGATGACGCTTGGGCTCTCTCCCGTGCCCCCTTACCCCTTCTAGCGTCACTTCCCTTGCTTCCGCTGCCCCTACTCAGTGCGCGTGGCCTAGGGAAGGGCGTTCGATGCTCCTAGGGCCGTGCGCGACCTGCTTTTGCGGCTTTTGTGCGGCTCTACTGTCGCACGTCATGCGGCCGCCCCCTGTTTTGCTTGGCGCCGCCTTGATTCCCCACCGTCTCGCATCCTATCTGGCTCTGATACCATGAGGTTCTTTCTACAAAGCCATAGCAACTTACGTCTTGTCAAATGGTGAAGCGTGGTGGGAGAGAAGCTCAGTTTTGCAAGCGGCCATGGCCAAAACCTATGAAGTAGTGCTAGTATCAAGCCAGCAAGGTCTAACGGGTGAGAGCTCACTATACGAGCTCCACCCGGCTCACTCAAACCGGGGTGAAACACTTCGGAAGCCCAAAAATGGGCTCGCAAGGGCATGCGATGCCCGAGGGCATCTTAGACTATGTCACTGAAAAAACAGACTACTTTCTGCCTGCCCACAAGCATAGTTCCAAGTCACAAGTAGGTCTGAGTTTGCAAAACCTCAGCTGCCACTTCCTACTTAGAGGCAAAGCAGGTGCTGCATGAGGGAAAGCCGTTGGTCTCTGGCGCAACTAGAGCGTAACTAGGACAGAAGTAGGGCGTAACTAGGGCACAAGTAGGGCACAAATATGACACAACTAGTACAAAACTAGTGCACAACTAGGGCACAACTAGGGCTCAAGTAGGGTGTAACTAGGGTGCAACTATTACACAACTAGAGTACAAGTAGGGTGCAATCAGGGTGCAACTAGGACGCAACTAGGGTGTAACTTGGACAAAACTACGGCGCAACTAGGGTGCACCTAGGACACAACTAGGGCACAACTAGGAAGTAACCAGGGTGCAACTAGGACACCAGAAGGGCGCAACTAGGGCGCAACTAGGGCGTAACTAGGACGCAACTAGGGTGCAACTGGGGTGCAACAAGGGTGTAACTAGGACATAACTAGGGCGCAACTACGGCACAACTAGGGTGCAAGTAGGGGGCAGGTAGGGCGTAACTAGGCTGCAACTAGGACATAACTAGGGCACAAGTAGGGTGCAACTAAAGCACAACTAGGGTGCAACTAGGGCGTGGCTAGTGTCCAACTAAAGATCAAGCAGGGTGCAACTAGGGCGCAAGTAGGGCGTAAGTAGGGCGCAACTTGGACACAAGTAGGACGCAACTAGGGCACATCTAGGATGCATCTAGGGTGTAGCTAGTGTCCAACAAAGGCGCAAGTAGGACGCAACCAGGGCACAACTACGGCGCAAGTTGGGCGCAAGTTGGGCGCAACTAGGGCACAACTAGGGCGCAACTCGGGCGCAACTAGGGCGCAACTAGGGTACAACTAGGGTGCAAGTAGGGTCCAACTAGGCCGCAACTAGGGAGCAACTAGGGCGCAACTAGGGTGTACCTAGGGCGAAACTAGGTTGCAATTAGGACATATCTAGGGTGAACCTAGGGCGCAACCAAGGCGCAACTAGGGCGCATCTAGGACACAACTAAGGCGCAACTATGGTGCAACTTGTGCCCATTGGAGGCACAACTAGGGCGCAACTAGGGCAAAATTAGAACGTAGCTGTGGCGCAGCTAGGGTAAAACTAGGGCGCAACTAGGGCACAACTAGGGCGGAAGTAGGGCACAAGTAGGACGCAAATAGGACACAACTAGGGTGTAACCTAGGGTGCAAGTAGGGTGCAAGAAGGGTCCAACTAGGGCACAACTAGGGTACAACTAGGGCACAACTTGGGCGCAACTAGGGTGCAACTAGTGTGCAATGAGGGTGCAACTAGGATGCAACTAGGACACAACAAGGATGCAAGTAGGACGCAAGTAGGACACAACAAAACCATAACTGGGGTGCAACTAGGGCGCAACTAGGACACAAGTAGGGCACAAGTAGGGCACATCTAGGGTGCAACTAGGGTGCAACTAGGGTACAAGTAGGGTGCAAGTAGGGTGCAAGTAGGGTGCAAGTAGGGTACAAGTAGGATGCAAGTGCAAAGTAGGGTGCAACTAGGGTGTAACTAGGGCGCAACAAGGGTGCAACTAGGATGCAAGTAGGTGCAAGTAGGGTGGAATTAAGGCAAAACTAGGGCGCAAGTAGGGTGCAACTAGGGCATAACAAGGGTGTACTAGGATGCAATTAGGGCACAACTAAGGTGCCACTAGGTTACAACTAGGGTGCAACTAGGGCGTAACTAGGGTGCAACTAGGGTGCAAGTAGGGAGAAACAAAGGTGCAATTAGGGTGCAACAAGGACACAACTAGAGGGCAACTAGGGTGTAACTAGGGCGCAACTAGGGCGCAATTAGGGTGCCACTAGGGGGCAATTAGGGCAGAAGTAGGACGCAAGTAGGACCGAACAAGGGTACAACTAGGGTGCAACTAGGACGCAACTAGGTCAAAACTAGGGTGTAACTAGGACGCAACAAGGGCGTAGCTATTGCCCATCTGAGGTACAACTAGGGCGCAACTAGGGCCCCACTAGGCCGCAAGTAGGGCTCAAGTAGGGAGCAACTAGGGTGCAACTAGGGCGTAGCTAGTGTCCAACTGAGGCGCAACCAGATTGCAATTAAAGTGCAAGTAGGACAGAGTAGGGTACAAGTAGGGCGCAAGTAGGGTGCAACTAGGGCGCAAGTAGAGCTCAAGTAGGGCACAACTAGGGAGCAAGTAGGGTACAACTAGAACGCAAGTTGGGCACAGGTAAGGTGCAACTAGGGTGCAACTAGGGCGCAACTAGGGCCCAACTAGGGTACAACTAGGGCGCAAGTAGGACTCAGGTAGGGCGTAACTAGGGTGCAACTAGGGCACAACTAGGACGCAACTAGGGCGCAACTAGAGTGCAACTAGGACACAAGTAGGGTGAAACTAGGATGCAACTAGGGTGCAACTAGGGAGCAAGTAGGGCGCAAGTACGGCCCAGCTAGGGCGTAGCTAGGGTGCAACTAGGACGTGACTAGGGCTCAAGTAGGGCGCAACTAGGGCGTATCTAGGACACAACTAGGAAGCAAGTAGGGAGCTAGTAGGGTGCAACTAGGACACAAATAGGGTGCAACTAGGGTGTAACTACGGCGTAACTAAAGCGCAACTAGGGCATAACTACGGCGCTACTAGGGCACAAGTAGGTTGGAACTAGGACGCAAGTAGGGCACAAGAAGGGAATAACTAGGGTGCATCTAGGGCACAACTAGCACACAACAAGGATGCAATCAAGGTGCAACTAGGCCACAAGTAGGATGCAACTTGGGAGCAACTAGGGCACAACTTTGATAAAAGTAAGATGCAAGTAGGGCATAACTAGGGCGCAACTAGGATGCAACTAGGGTGCAACTAGGGTGCAAGTAGGGCTCAACTAGGACAAAACTAGGGTGCAGCTAGGGTACAACTAGGGTGCAACTAGGGCGTAGCTAGTGCGCAACAGAGGTGAAGTTGTGGTGCAACTAGGGTACAAGCAAGGCGCAAGTAGGGCGCAACTAGGGCATAAGTAGGATGCAGCTAGGGTGCAACTAGGGCAAAACTAGGACATAGCTAGTGCCCAACTGAGGTGCATCTAGGACACAACTAGGGCACAACTTGGGCACAAGTAGGGAGCAACTAGGGTGCAACTAGGGTCCAACAAGGGCACAACTAGGGGGCAACTAGGGTGCAAGTAGGGTGCAACTTGGGCACAACTAGGGTGCAATTAGTGCGCAACCAAGGCGCAAGTAGGGTGTAACTAGGGCGCAACTAAGGTGCAATTAGGACACAACTAGGGTACAACTAGGGCACAACTATGGCGCAACTAGGAAGCATCTACGACGTAACTAGGGTGCAAATAGGGTGCAACTAGTGTCCAACGGAGGTGCGACTAGGGCGCAATTGGAGTGCAAGAAGGGCGCAAGTAAGGCACAACTAGGGAGCAACTAGGTTGATACTAGGGGGTTACTAGGGCACAACTAGGGAGCAACTAGGTTGCAACTAGGGTGCGACAAGGGCGTAAGTGGGACAAAAGTAGGACGCAACAAGGGCACAACTAGGATGTAAGTACAGCGCAAGTAGGGTGAAACTAGGACGCAACTAGGGCACAACTAGGGTGAAAGTAGGACGCAAGTAAGGTTCAAGAAGGACACAACTAGGGCACAACTAGAGTATAACCAAAGAAAACGAGGGTGTAACTAGAGTGCAACTAAGGCGCAAGTGGGACGCAACTAGGACGCAACTAGGGCACGACTAGGACACAAGTAGGACACAAGTAGGGCGCAACTAGGACGCAACTAGGACACCACTAAGGTGCAACTAGGACACAACTAGGGTGCACGTAGGGCACAACAAGGGCACAACTACGACGCAACTAGGGCGCAAGTAGGGCGCAAATAGGGTGCAACTAGGGTGCAAGTAGGTCAAAACTAGGGTGCAATTAGGGTGTAACAAGGTTTCACTAGGGCGCAAGTAGGGTGCAACTACGGTGCAACTAGGGAACAAGGGTGCACCTAGGGGACAACTAGGGTGTAACTAAGGTGCAATTAAGGCGCAACTAGGACGTAACTAGGGCACAACTAGGACGCAAGTAGGGCGCAAGTAGGATGCAAGTAGGACGCAATCAGGGTGCAGCAAGGGCGCAACTAGGGTGTAGCTAGTGCTTAACTGAGGCGCAACTAGGACGTAACTTGGGCGCAACTAGGCCGCATGTAGGGCGTAGTTAGGACACAACTGGGGTACAACTAGGACGCACCTAGGGTGCAAGTAGGGTACAACTAGGACGCAACTAGGGTGCAAGTAGGGCACAAGTAGGGTGCAACTAGGGTTCAACAAGGGCTCAAGTATGGTGCAACTAGGGAACAAACAAGGCGCAACTAGTACGCAACTAGGGCACAACTAGGGCACAACTAGGGTGCAACTAGGGAGAAACTAGGGCACAACTAGGGCACAAGTAGGTCGCAAGTAGGGCACAACTAAGGTGTAACTAGAGTGCAACTAGGACGCAAGTAGGGCACAACTAAGGTGTAACTAGAGTGCAACTAGGACGCAAGTAGGGTGCAAGTACGGCCAAACAAGGGCATAGCTAGGGTGAAACTAGGGTGCAACAATGGCACAACTAGGGCGTAGCCAGTGTCCATATGAGGCGCAACTAGGGCGAAACTAGGAAGCAACTAGGATGCAAGTAGGATGTAAGTAGGGCACAACTAGTGCACAAATAGAGCTCAAGTAGGACGCAACTAGGACGTTACTAGGGCGCAACTAGGGTGTAGCTACTACCCAATAGAGGGGCAATTAGGGTGCAACAAGGGCACAACTAGGGTATAACTAGGGGGCAATGGGTGCAACTAGGACGTAACTAGGGCGCAAGTAAGGTACAAGAAGGACACAACCAGGGCGCAACTAGCGTGCAACCAGGATGCAACTAGGGTGTAACTAGGGTGAAACTAAGGGGCAAGTGGGGCGCAACTAGGACGTAACTAGGGCACAACTAGGACGCAAGTAGGACACAAGTAGGGCACAACTGGGATGCAACTAGGGTGTAATAGGGTACAACT
The DNA here is from genome assembly GCA_023375785.1 of Penium margaritaceum. NCBI lineage: Eukaryota > Viridiplantae > Streptophyta > Zygnematophyceae > Desmidiales > Peniaceae > Penium > Penium margaritaceum. The sequence goes on along the minus strand of SZWC01021402.1, from coordinate 13,251 downwards.
AGGGCGCAAGTAGGGCACAACTAGGGCACAACTAGGACGCAACTAGGGTGCAAGTAGGGCGCAAGTAGGGTGCAACTAGGGTGCAAGCAGGGTGCAAGTAGGGCACAACTAGGGCACAACTAGGGTGCATCTAGGGTGCAAATTTGACGCAAGTAGGACGTAACTAGGGTACAAAGAGGGCGCAAGTAGGGTGCAATTAGGGTGAAACTAGGGTGTAACTAAGGCTCAACTAGGGTGCAATTAGGGTGTAACTAAGGCGCAAATAGGGTGCAACTAGGGTGCAATGAGGGCGAAACAAGGGTTTACCTAGGGCGCAAGGAGGGTATAACTGGGGTGCAACCAGGGCATAACTAGGGTGTAACTAAGGCGCAACTAGGGTGCAACTAGGGCGTTACTAGGGCACAACTAGGGTGTAAGTAAGATGCAAGTAGGACGCAACTAGGGTGCAAAAAGGGCGCAACTAGGGCATAACTAGTGCTTAACTGAGGTACAACTAGGACACAACTTGGACGCAAGTAGGCCGCATGTAGGGCGCAACTAGGGCATGACTGGGTTGCAACTAGGGTGCACCTAGGGGGCAAGTAGGCTACAACTAGGACGCAACTAGGGTGCAACTAGGATGCAAGTAGGGCGCAACTAGGGTTCAACTAGGGTGCAAGTAGGGCATAACTAGGACACAAATAACGCGCAACTCGTACGTAAATAGGGTGCAACTAGGGCGCAAGTAGGGCGCAAGTAGGGCGCAAGTAGGGCGCGAGTAGGGTGCAACTAGGGTGCAACTAGGGAGCAGCTAGGGCACAACTAGGACGCAAGTAGGCCGCTAGTAGGGTGCAACTAGGGCGTAACTAGAGTGCAACTAGGACGCAAGTGGGGCATAAGTACGGCCCAACAAGGGTGAGCTAGGGTGCAACTAGGGCGCAACAATGGTACAATTATGGCGCAGCTAGTGCCCACATGAGGCGCAACTAGGGGGAAACTAAGGCGCAACTAGGGCACAACTAGGGCTCAAGTAGGGCGCAACTAGGTCGTTGCTAGGGAACAACTAGGGCGTAGCTATTGCCCAACTAAGGCACAACTAGGGTACAACTAGGGCACAACAAGGGAATGACTAGGGCACAACTAGGGTGTAACTTGGGCGTAACTAAGGCGCGAGTAGGATGCAAGTAGGACGCAGCTAATGTAAATCTAAGGTGCAACTAGGGCGCAACTAGGGTGTAACTAGGAAGCAACTAGTGCCAAACTGTGGAGCAACTAAGACGGAACTAGGGCGCAAGTAGGGCACAACTAGGGTGGAACTAGGGCGTAGCTACCGCGCAACTAGGATGCAACAAGGGTGCACCTAGTGCACAACTAGGGAGCAAAGAGGACGGAAGTAGGACACAACTAGGGCGTAACTAGGGTGCAACTAGGGTGCAAGTAGTGTGCAGCTAGGGCGCATCTTGGGCGCAACTAGGGCGCAACTCATTTATGACCAATCACTCTCCAATTATACACTCATTTTCTTGTGTACATCGTATACCATACTGGAAGATAACTTCCAAAAGATACACATACCCCATGTTCACCGGATGGCAACTTCCAGGACATACACATACCCCACGTAGACAGCATGGCACCTTCCAAGAAACCACATTACTTGACCAGTACCACCAGACACTCACCACATACAACTCCCCCCTCCGTTCCCCCTAATCCCCCCCCTGCACTTGCATATATGAATCACAGCATAGTACACTAGTGTACATTTGACACCCATCTCCTTATGCACTCCCCCCATGCACTCACCACATAGAACCCCCCCTCTCCTTCACTTCCCTTCCTCCCCTCCCACAATCACTTGTGTATCTAAATCATGACATTACACACTATTGTACATTTAGCACCCATCTCCACATACACTCCTGCCATACACTCACCACATACAACCCCCCCTCCACATTGATTTGCACATCTGAATCACAACATTATACTCTTGTGTGCATTTAACACCCATCACCCCATACACTCCCCCTATACACTCACCATATAGACCCCCCCTCCCCGCCAGGCCCCCCAAATTCACTTACACATGTGAATTACAACATGATACACTAGTGTACATTTGGTACCCATCTCCATGTACACTCTCCCCATATACTCACCACATACAACCCCCCCTTCCCCCACAATCACCTTCACATCAGAGTCAAAAAATTATACACTAGTGTACATTCAGCACACATCTTCCCATACACTCCCTACATGTACTAGTGTGTAATGTTGTGATTCACATGTGCAAGTGAATGAGGGGAGCGGGGGAGGGGGGGTTCTATATGGTGAGTGTATGAGGGGAGTGTATGGGGTGATGGGTGCTAAATGTACACTAGTGTTTAATAATGTGATTCAGACGTGCAAGTGAATGTGGGGGGATGAGGGGTTGTATGTGGTGAGTGTATGAGGGGAGTGTATATGGAGATGGGTGCTAAATGTATACTAGTGTATAATGCTATGACTCAGATGTACAATTGAATGTGGGAGGGGGGAGGAAGTGAAGGGGGGTGGTGTATGTGGTGAGTGTACAAGAGCTTCCAGGACATACACATACTCCACGTACCCTTAAAGGCACCTTCCAAGAAATCACATTACTTCACCAGCACCCCCCATACACTCACCACATACAACCCTCCTCCCAAAATTCACTTGCGCATATGAATCAGAGCATTTTACACTAGTGTACATTTAGCACCCATCTCCACATATACTCCTCCCAGACACTCACCACGTACAACCCCCCCCCCCCACATTCACTTGCACATCTAAATCACGGAATTATACACTAGTGTACATTTAGCACCTATCATCCCATACACTCCCCTCATACACTCACCATGTATAACCCCCCTCCCAACCCTCCCCATTCACTTGCACATGTGAATCACAACATTATACACTCATATACACTTAGTACCCATCTCCACATACACTCCCCCCATACACTCACCGCATACATCCCTACCTCCCCCCTACATTCACTTACACATCTGAATCACAGCATTATACACTAGTGTGTATTTAGCACCCATCTCCCCATACACTCTCCTCATACACTCACCATGTACACCCCTCCCCCCCCCCGTCCCCCCCTCCACCCTTCCTCCACATTCACTTGCACATCTGAATCACAATATTATACACTAGTGTATGTTTAGCACCCATCACCACATACACTCCCTCCATACACTCACTGTATAGAACCCCCCCCCCCCCCCCCCCCCACACTCACTTGCACATATGAATCATAGTATCATACACTAGTGTACACTTAGTACCTTTCTCCACATACACTCCCCCCATACACTCACCACATACAACCTCCTCCCCCTATTTACTTTCACATCTGAATCACAACAGTATACACTAATATACATTCATCACCCATCTCCCCATACACTCCCCCCATACACTCACCATATAGAACCCCCTCCTCCCAACATCAACTTGAACATTTGAAGAAATACATTACATACCAGTGTACATGTAGCACCCATATCCACATACACTCCCCCCACACACTCACCGCATAGGAACACTCCATATCAGAAACTTCATGTATCCTTCAAACATAATCATACCGAACTATACGCCCATATGATGGTGTACAAAATGACCCTGATTATCCATACCTCGCGCAACCGTGGCGCAACTAGGGAGCAACTAGGACGCAATCAGGACGTAACTAGGGTGGAACCAGGGTGCAACTAGGGTGTAACTAGGGCACAACTTGGGTTCAACTAGGGCGCAACTAGGGCACAACTAGGGCGCAACTATGGCGCAAGTAGGAAGCAATTAGGGCGCAACTAGTATGCAACTAGGATGCAACTAGGGCACAACTAGGGTGTAGCTAGTGCCCAATTGAGGCGCAAGTAGGGCGCAACTAGGGGGCAACTAGGGTGCAAGAAGGACACAAGTACGGCCCACCAAGGGCTCAGCTCTTGTCCAACTGAGGTGCTAGTAGGGCGCAACAAGGGCGCCGTTAGGGCATTAGTATGACGGAAGTAGGGCACAAGTAGGACACAAGTACAGCGCAACTAGGGCAAAAGTAGGGCGCTAGTAGGGCGCAACCAGGGCGCAACTAGGGCGTAGCTAGTAACCAACTGAGGCACAAGTAGGATGCAACCAGGAAGCAGCTAAAATGAAAGTGGTCGGAAGTAGGGCGCTAGTAGAATGCAACTAGGGCTGAACTAGGGTGCAAGAAGGGTCCAACTAGGACGCAAGTAGGGTGCAACTCGGGTGAAACTAGGCGCAACTATGGCGCAACTAGGATGCAAGTAGGATGAAAGTAGGGCGCAACTAGGCCGCAAGTAGGGCACATCTAGGGTACAACTAGGACGCAACAAGGACGTAGCTATTGCCCAACTGAGGCACAACTTGGGCGCAACTAGTGCACATCTAGGGCGTAAGTAGGGCGCAAGTAGGGCAAAACTAGGGTGCAACTAGGGCGCAGCTATGGCGTAGCTAGTGTACAACTGAGTCACAACTAGGGCACAATTAGGGTACAAGTAGGCCCAAGTAGGGCGCAATTAGGATACAACTAGGGTGAAACTAGGGCGTAACTTGGGCGCAAGTAGGGCACAACTAGGGCGCAACTAGGGCTCAACTAGGAAGCAAGTAAGGCACAAGCAGGGTGCAACTAGGGCAAAATGAGGGCGCAACTAGGGCACAACTAGGGTGCAACTAGGGTGCAAGTAGGGCGCAAATAGGGTACAAGAAGGGAGCAACTAGGGTACAACTAGGACGGAACTAGGACGCAACTAGCCCGTAACGAGGGTGCAACTAGAGCGCAAGTAGGGTACAACTAGGGCATAACTAGGGTACAACTCGGGCGTAAATAGGGCGCAAGTACGGCCCAACTAGGGTGTAGATAGGGCGTAACTAGGGCGCGACTAGGGCTCAAGTAGGGCGTAACTAGGGCGCAACTAGGGCACAAATAGGACGCAAATAAGGCACAAGTAGGGCGCAACTAGGACGCAACTAGGGCGCAACTAGGGTGCAGGTGCAACTAGGGCTTAACTAGGGTGCAACCAGGGTGCAACTAGGGTGTAGCTAGTGCCCAACAGAGGAGCAACTAGGACGCAACTACGACTCAATTAGGGCGCAAGTAGGGCAAAACTAGGGGGCAAGTAGGATGCAGCTAGGGCACAACTAGGGCGCAACTAGGGCGTAGCTAGTGCCCAACAGAGGAGCAATTAGGACGCAACTACGACACAATTAGGGTGCGAGTAGGGTGCGACTAGGTTGCAACTAGGGCACAACTATGGCGCAACTAGGGCAAAACTAGGATATAAGTAGGGTGAAACTTGGGCTCAACTAGGGTGCAACTAGGGAACAACTAAGGCGCAACTAGGGTGCAACTAGGACGCAACAAGGGTGCAAGCAGGATGCAAATAGGGCGCAACTAGGGCACAACTAAGGTGCAACTAGGATGCATCTAGGACACAACTAGGGTGTAATTAGGGTGCAACTCATGTGCAATGGAGGCGCAACTAGGGCTCAACTAGAGCGCAAATGGGGCTCAACTAAGGAGGAACTAGGGAGCAACTAGGGCAATACTAGGGGTTCACTAGGGCACAACTAGGGTGCAACTAGGGTGCAACAAGGGTGCAACTAGGGCGTAAGTTGGGCGCAACAAGGAAGCAAATAGGGCACAAGAAGGATGCAAGTAGGACGCAAGTAGGACACAACTAGGGTGTAGCTAGGGCACAACTGGGGCGCAACTAGGACGCAAGTGGGTTGCATGATAGACGCAACTAGGGTGAAACTAGGGTGAAACTAGGGTGTAACTAGGGCTCAAGTAGGGAAAAGTTAAGATGCAAATAGGGCACAACTAGGACGCAAGTAGGGTGCAAGTAGGGTGCAACTAAGACACAACTATGGCACAACTAGGGTGCAACTAAGGCACAAGTAGAGCGCAAGTAGGGCACAACTAGGGCGCAGCAAGGATGCAACTAGGGCACAAGTAGGACCAAAGTAGGACGTAACTAGATTGCAAGTAGGGCACAACTAGGGCACAAGTAGGGCACAACTAGAAGCAACTAGGGCACAACTAGGACGCAAGTAGGATACACTTAGAGCGTAACAAGGGCGCAATTAGGGCGCAAGTAGGTCGCAAGTAGGGTGCAACAAGGGCATAACCAGAGCTCAACAAGGGTGCAATTAGGATGCAACTAATGCGCAACTAGGGTGCAACTAGGGTGCAACTAGAGTTTAACTAGGGCGCAAGTAGGGTGCCACTAGGGTACAACTAGGGCACAACAAGGGTGCAACTAGGGGGCAACTAGGGTGTAACTAGGGTACAACCAGGGCACAACTAGGGCATAACTAGGGTAAAACTGGGGCATAGGTAGGGTAAAAGAAGGACGCAACTAGGGTAAAACTAGGGCGCAAATACGACACAACTAGGGCGTAGCTATTGCCCAACTGAGGTGCAACTAGGGTACGACCAGGGCGTAATCAGGGTGCAATTAGTCTGCAAGTAAGGTGCAACTAAGGCGCAACCAGGATTCAACTAGGGTGTAGCTAGTTCCCAACAAAGGCGCAACTAGGACGCAACCACGGCGCAAGTAGGCTTCAAGTAGGGTGCAACTAGGGTACAACTAGGGTACAACTAGGGCGCAACTAGGGCACAAGTAGGCTACAAGAAGGTGCAAATAGGGTACAACAAGGGTGCAAGTAGGACACAAGTAGGGCGCAACTAGGGTGCAAATAGGGTGCAACTAGTGTCCAACTAGGGCGCAACTAGGGCGCAACTAGGGCACAAGTAGGCCGCAAGTAGGCCGCAAGTAGTACACAACTAGGACAGAACTAGGGCACAACTAGGACACAACTAGAGCACAACTAGGGCGCAAGTAGGCCGCAAGTAGGGCGCAACTAGGGCGTAACTAGGGTACAACTAGGATGAAACTAGGGTCGGACTAGGGCGCAAATAGGATGCAGCTAGGATGTAACTAGGGTGCAAATAGGATGCAAGTAGGGCGGAACTAGGGCGCTACTAGGGCACAACTAAGGTAAAACTAGGGTGCAACAAGGGAGCAACTAGTGTCCAATTGGCGCGCAACTAGGGTGCAATTAGGTTGCATGTAGGGGGCAAGTATGGCTCAACGAGGGCGAAACTAGGGCGCAACTAGGGCACATTGTGTCCTAGTTGCGCCCTAGGTTGCAACTAGGGCGCAACTAGGGTGCAACTGGGGTGCAACTAGGGAATAACTAGGGCACAAGTAGGATGCAACTAGGGTGTAACTAGTGTCGTAACTGAGGCGCGAATAGGGTGCAAGTAGGACACAACAAGGGCGCAACTAGGACACAACTAGGGTGCAACTATGGCGCAATTAGGGCACAAGTCGGGCAGAACTAGGGTGAAACTAGGACGCAACTAGGGTGGAACTAGGGCACAACTAGGGCGCAAAGAAGGCGCAACTAGGTCGCAACTAGGATGCAACTAGGGTGAAACTAGCGTGCAACTAGGGCGCAACTAGGGCGCGACTACGGTGCAAGTAGGACGCAAGTAGGGCACATTTAGGACGCAATTAGGGCACAACTTGGACGTAACTAGGGTGCGACTAGGGCGTAACTAGGGTGCAACTAAGGCACAACTAAGGCCCAACTAGGGTGCAACTGGGGTGCAACTAGGGCGCAACTAGGGTGCAACTAAGGCGCAACATGGGCGCAACTAGGACACAACTAGGGCACAACTAGGGCATAGCTAGTACCCAACTAAGGCGCAACTAGGACACAACTAGGACGCATTTAGGGCGCAAGCAGGGTGCAACTAGGGTGCAACTTGGGTACAACTTTGGCACAAGTAGGATGCAACTAGGGCGCAACAAGGACACAACTAGGCTGCACGTTGGGCGGAAGTAGGATGCAAATAGGGCGCAACTATGGAACAACTAGGGTGCAACAAGGGTGCAACTAGGGGAAAACTAGGGTGCAACTAGGGCACAACTAGGGTGCAACAAGGATGCGAGTAGGGCGCATGTAGGGTGCAACTAGGGTGCAACTAGGGTGCAAGAAGGGCGGAACTAGGGTACACCTATGGCGCAGGTAGGACGCAACTAGGATGCAACTAGGGTGCAACAAGGGCGCATCTAGGGCACAAGTTCAGTACAGGTATGGCCCAACTACGGCCTAGCTAGTGCCCAACTTAGGCCCTCGTAGGATGGAACTAGGGAGCAGCTAGGACGGAAGGAGGACGGATGTACGGCGCAAGTAGGGCACAACTAAGGCGCAACAAGGGCATAACTAGGATGCAACTAGGGCTCAAGTTGGGTGTAACTAGGACAAAACTAGGGCATAACTAGGGTGTAACTAGGGCACAAGTAGGATGCAAGTAAGGCGTACGTAGGGTGCAATTAGGTCAAAACTAGGGCACAAATAGGGCATAAGTAGTGTGTAAGTAGGGTGCAAGTAGGGCACAACTAAGGCGCAAGTAGGTCTTAAACAAGAAGCAACTAGGGTGCAACTAGGGTGCAACTAAGATGCAACTAGGGAACAACTTAGGTGCAACTAGGGAGCAACTGGGGCACAAATAGGGCATAGCTAGTACCCAACAAAGGTGCAAATAGGGTGCAACTAGGGAGCAAGTAGGACGCAACTAGGGTGCAACTAGGCCGTAACTAGGAAGCAACTAGGACACAACTAGGGTGCAAGTAGGGTGCAACTAGGGCGCAAGTAGGATGCAACTAGGATGCAAGTAGGGAACAAGAAGAGCAAAAGCAGGGTGCAAATTGGGCGCTACTTGGATGCAACTAGGACGCAACTGGGATGCAAGTAGGACACAACTAGGGCACAACGAGGGCGCAACTAGAGAGCAACAAGAGTGCAAGTATGATGCAAGAACGGCCCAACTAGAGCGTAGCTAGTGTCCAAGTGGGATGCAAGTAGGGCGTAACTAGGATGCAGCTAGGGCGGTAGTAGGACGGAAGAAGGGCGCAAGTAGGTCGCAACTTGGGTACAACAAGTGTGTAACTAGGGTGCAATAAAGGTACAAGTAGGGCGTAACTAGGGCAAAGCTAGGGTGCAACTACGGAATATGTTGGATGAAAGTAGGGCACAACTAGGGCGCAAGCAGGGCACGACTAGGGTGCAACTAGGGCACGACTAGGGCGCAACTAGGGCATAACTAGCGTGTGAATAGGACGCAACTAGGATGCAACTAGGGCGCAACAAGGGCACAACTAGGGCGCAACTAAGGCGCAAGTAGGGCGCAACTAGGACGCAACTAGGGCGCAACTAGGGTACAACTAGGGCATAAGAAGGGTTCAAGTACGGCCCAACTAGGGCGTAGTTAGTGTCCAGCTGAGGTGGGCATAGCTAGGGCAGAAGTAGGACGGATGTAGGGTGCAAGTAGGGCGCAACTAGGACACAACTATGACGCAACTAGGGTGCAAATAGGATGCAAGAAGGAGACAACTAGGGAAAATCTTGGTTGCAACTAGGGCGAATCTAGGGCGGAAGAAGGGCGCAACCAGGGTGCAACTAGGGTGTAAGAAGGGCGGAACAAGGGCACAACTAGGACACAACTAGGGCACAGGTAGTATCTAACTAAAGCACAAGTAGGGCAATATTAGGACACAACTAAGGCGCAAGTAGGGCGCAACTAGGGTGCAACTAGGGTGCAACTAGGATGCAACTAGGGCGCAACTACGGCTTAAGTGGGGTGCAACTAGGCCGCTATAAGGAGGAAAATAGGCCGTAGCTAGTGTCCAAATGAGGCACAACTAGGTGCAACTAGAGCGCAACTAGGGCGCACGTAGAGAGAAATTAGGATGCAACTAGGATGCAAGTAGGGCACAACTAGGGTGCAACTAGGAAACAACTAGGGTACAACTAGGACACAACTAGGATGCAACTAGGGCATAACTAGGGTGCAACTAGTGCCCAACTGAGGCGCATCTAGGGTGCAAATAGGGCATAGGTAGGGCAAAAGTAGGGTGCAACTAGTGCTCAACTAGAACACAAATAGGGCACAGCGAACAACTAGGAGGCAACTAGGGCGCAACAAGGGTACAACATGGGTGCAACTAGGACGAAAGTAGGGCGCAACTAGGATGCAACTAGGGCGTAACTAAGGCACAAGTAAGGTACAACTAGGGTGCAACTAGGGTACAACTAGGGCACACATAGGGCTCAACTAGGGCGCAACTAGGGAGCAACTAGGGCGCAACTAGGACACAAGTAGGACACAAGTAGGGTGCAACGAGGGCGCAACTAGCGTGCAACTAGGCCGTTACTAGGGTACGGCTAGGATGCAACTAGGCCGCTACTAAGGCACAACTAAGGCACAACTAGGGCACAACTAAGGCGCAACTAGGTCGTAACTAGAACGCAACTATGGTGCAACTAGGCTGACACAAGGGCGCTACTAGGGCGTAAGTAGGGCACAAGTATGGCGTAAGTATGGTGCACGTAGGGCACGAGTAGGGCACAACTATGGTACAACTAGGACGTAACTAGGATGCAAATAGGACACAACTAAGGCGCAGCTAGGGCGCAACCCAGGCGCAACTAGGGTGCAACAAGGTTGTAACTAGGTTGAAACTAAGGCGCAACTAGGGTACAACTGGGGCACAACTAGGGTGCAACTAGGGCATAGCTAGTGCCCAACTGAGGCGCATTAAGGGCGCAACTAGGGCACAACTAGGAAGCAAGTAGGGCGTAACTAGGGCGAAACTAGAGGAAAACTAGGATGCAACCAGGGCTCAAGTAGGGTGCAACTAGGGCATAGCTTGGGCGCAACTGTGGTGCAAGTTGGGTTTACGTAGGGCGGAACTAGGGCACAACTAGGGTGCAACTAGGGCGCAACTAGGGCGCAACGAGGGCGCAACTAGGGAGCAACTAGGGTGCAACTAGGGCGTAACTATGGCGCAAGTAGGGCGCAACTAGGGAGCAACCAGGGCACAACTAAGACGTCACTAGGGTGCAACTAGGGCGCAACTAGGGTCACAACTAGGGCACAACTAGGGCACAATTAGGGCACAACTTGGGCACAAGTAGGGCACAACAAGGACGCAACTAGGGCGCAACAAGGGCACAACCTGGGGACCGGTAGGACACAGATACGATCCAACTAGGGTGTAGCTAGTGCCCAACTAAGGCGCTAGTAGGGCGGAAGTAGGGTGCAGCAAGGGCAGAAGTAGGACGGATGTAGGGCCCAAGTAAGATGCAACTAGGGTTCAACTGGGACATAACTAGGGTAAAACTAGGGTGAAAGTAGGGTACAAGTAGGGCAAAGCTAGGGTGCAACTAGGGCGTAACTAGGACGCAAGTAGGACGCAAGTAGGGCGCAAGGAGGGTGCAACTAAGGCGAAGCTAAGGCGTAACGAGGGTGAAAGTAGGTCCCAAATAGGGCGGAATTAAGGCACAAGTAGGATGCAACTAGGGTGCAACTAGGATGCAACTAGGGTGCAACTAGGGCGCAACTAGGGCACAAGCAGGGCGCAATAGAGGCGCAACTAGGGCACAACTAGGGTGCAAGTAGGACGTAACTAGGGCACAACTATCGGGCAAGTAGGGTGTAACTAGGGTGCAACAAGGGCGCAGCTAGGGCGTAGCTAGTGCCCAAATGAGGTGCAACTAGGGCGCAACTATGGCGCAAGTAGGGCGCAACTAAGTCGTAACTAGCATGTAACTAGGACAGAACTAGGATGCAACTTTGGCGTAAGTAGGATGAACTAGGGCGTAACTAGGGCACAATTAGGACGCAACTAGGACACAATGAGGGTGCAACTAGGGTGCAATTAGGGTGCAAGTAGGGCTCAACTAGGGCACAACTAGGGTGCAACTAAGGCACAACTACGATGCAACTAGGGCACAACTAGGGTGCAACTAGGTTGCAAACAGTGCCCAACTTGTTGGAATGATGCTCCTCACCATGGCAGGAGTGACTCCAAAAAGGAACACCAAAAAGACAAGCCTTAGTGGCTTAGTGGTTAATGGTGTCCACCTCTAGAGGCAGGGGCCCGGGTTCAAGTCCCACAAGATGAAATTCTGCCCTGCCTCAAGGGAGGTGGAAAATAGATGCCAGGAAGCTAGCTCAACCTCTAGAGTTCCTCTTTAAGTTTCTAGAAGGCCAGGTGAGGGTCCAGGAAGGTGGCACACCTTCTAGAAGGGGTGACTTGTCCTACAAGGCATCTAGAGGTGTCTTGNGCCTTCCTAGGTGGGAAAAGGACAGCCTACCAAGGAGCACTCTAGAAGCCATAGAATCTGCTAGGAAGCTCCAAATCTGGCATGCTTTGGTGTTCTGGAAAGCTTAGATCAGTGGCTATAAAATGCCACTGCTTGTGAGCCTTGAAAAAGTGTTAATTTCTAGTCAATTGAGGGCAAAACTATTGCCTCACTCTCTGACCAGATTTTGCCATCCTTGNTCTTCATCTTCAAACGGCTCGTCACCCTCCGAGCCAACGAAGGCGACAACATCATGGAGATCATGCAGCAGATTGAGTCCCTCGCAGCGGAGTGCGTGGCCACGGGTTGGGAGGTCGACTCTCAGTTGCAAGCTATGATCCTCCTTCTGGCCTTGCCAGACAGTTGGAGTCCCATGATCACAGTCCTTGGTGGCTGGCCTTCCGACGAGCTGAAGTACCCGAAGGTTGCTGAGTACGTGCGCAATGAGTGGATGCGACGTGGCGGTCGAGAGAGTGCAGCGGCATCAAGTTCAGCTTACACAGTTCATCCTCAAAGTGGAGGCCGGGGCGACAAGTGGAAGGGTGCCAAACAGGGCACCAAGAAGGGTGACAAGAAGGGGGAGTGCTTCAACTGCGGCAAGGAGGGCCACTACGCGCGCAACTGTCCTAAGAAGAAAACAGATCGGTCGCAGCGGGGCGGGAAGAAAGATGAGCACGCCCTTATGGCGTACAACTCCACCAACTTGAAGGATCCGGGAGTTGCCGTCATCGACTCCGGATCAGGCCGCCACACGCAATGCAACAGGGCGGCATTTGTCACCTATGGCGCCTCGGAGAGACGCATGACGGTGGCCAATGGAAAAACAGAGGTGGCCGCCGGTGAGGGTAACGTCCGCATTGAGTCAGTTGTGGATGGCAAACCTGTCACGAGCACAATCTACGATGTTCTGCATATGCCCAACATTGGGGCAAACTTGCTCTCCGTCAGCCGCCTTACCGACAAGGGACTTGAGGTGCTCTTCACAAAGAAGGAGGCCGTCATCCGCAAAGAGGGCAAAGGTGAGGTGATTGCGCGTGCCAAGAGGGAGGA
>SZWC01021401.1:34286-44286 GCA_023375785.1 Penium margaritaceum | reverse complement strand
CCACGACGAGGTTTTGTTGCATGTATATGATGTCGGATCTGTACCGCGCATGTATGTGCACATTTTCTGGTTAGCGAGCGTGGATTACATCTTCCCTGTTCACGGCGTAAGGTTTCTCGCCCAATTCAGTTCATGGACACAACGTGAGTTGGGGTGCATCAGCGCACATGCACCCCTGGTATATGGCGGCTGCGCGTCAAGATTCTGCGTGAAGGGAGGGCTCGGATGCAAAGTCGGGGCTTGTGTAGGTTGGCAGGAAGCGTTCGCAAAGTTTGGGTTTCGACAGCCGAGGGGGGGTGGGGGGGGGGCTCGACGCAAAGAAATACAGGGGTCGTGACTCGGGTAAGGCTGTAGAGGAAGGTGCGATGTATTTTTCGCTTGCATCGAAACTTTTGTCGCGGCTGGTAACGACGCAAAGTGAATGATTGAAGCTTTTGGCGACGGGTTTTTGTGTTCAAGGCAACTACGCGGCTGGTGTATGGCTTTCAGCGTGAGTTTCTGAGAGTGGTACCATATGTTTTTTTTAATAGAACCAGTTTTTGACGTGGGTTTCTGTTTGAGGCAAGCTTTGATGAGGTGACGACCTGACTAGAAGCGACAACATTGAGCAACGTTGAGGATGGGCATGCATGACGAGCTCTTGTTTCAACAAACTACTTCCTGAATATGTGACGGCTTGCAATGGCCGCCCGTTTCATACGCCAGTCAACGTGGTCGGTAGATTGATCCGACCTGATGTGAAAGCATCACTGCTTAAGCCACCCTAATAACGACCTTACGAACGGCCTCAAGATACTGAAGAACAATGTTTTCTCACATTTCTTCAGATGAAGTTCACACAAGACTTTGATTATCAATCATGCAAGACAAAAAGAATCCCAAGTTCAAACTATCGTGAGTGCTACAAGGTTAGCGAGGCCAGTCATGCCAAAGCAAGTGTTACAATGTCTTCTTAATCATTGACGGCATGGATCATTCAGGCATCAAAGCAACCCGTCCATTTGTTCAGGTTGGCGTAGAACTTTGACCAACGCAGCCATGTTTGCGCCTCCCAAAAGCTAAGAACCAGGTAGGTTCGGATTTTGGATGTGTGGAGGAGCACGACACCTCGTATGGGAACAGAGGCTCAACCATGATTATTTTTTGATTCATCCTTCTATTTTACGTTGTGAACATGGCCAAAATCTGTCAAAAAAAGTATTCAGATACCCCGCGTTTAGAAATCAAAGTCGCCAAATCCCCCGTCGTTGGAAACTTCACAACAGGTCACCCCGCATTTCATTCTTTGATTGCCAAAGGCCCCTTCTTAACTTTTTTTATCACAAGAAACCTCGTCATGGCTCCCGGGGTACATTGAAACATTACAATGTACCCCAACATGAGGGGTACATTATAACAGCACAGTAAATCCTGATTCCGTATTTAGTCATTTATGGTACTTTTAGCATTGTTTCAATTTCCCGGAACACGTCCTAGGTAACGGGTGAAAGAGCCTCCTATCTTCAGGTGTTGTTTTTGAATTGCTCGCATGTTTGCTCCCCCCCAAATAATGTTTTATAGTGTATTTGCCCATCCCCCCACCCCCGCCTTTTTGGAAGGTCTCGTTTCCGTCATCAACATGTTTGATAAAAACAACATTTTTGCATTGAGAGATTCCATTGAAGTCGTAAAATGGAAACGTATGGACAATGACCATGTACTTGACGGGGTACCTCGTCACCGACACTCCGGTTGCGGGGCGTCTTGACATCAAAATGTTAAAAGTCGGGGCTTATGGAGATGCAAAATTGAAAGATGGGGTGAATGGAGATCAAAATCCTTTGAACAGGGTGGATAGCGTTTCCGAACATCCAGAATGGGGTACCTCGTAACGTTTTTGAAAGTTGTCACCAAAGCCTTTAGGAGACAATTTTAAGGAAGGTCCTCGTCAGCTTTGACACCTAAAAAACCTGTAGGCGGGAAGTTGGAAGGTGTAGGCGGCCATAAAAGAACTTGCATCTAGCAGTTTCAAAGAACATCCTCGCCATGCACAGTTGCGACGAATTTCTTTATGGCCGTAGAATCAGACCATGGAATCCTGACAGTGGAGATCCGCACAAACATGTTGCCACTTTGAAGAGACTGGCGACGACTTTGATTCAACATGAGCTAAGACTTCGCTCCCACACCGCCCCCACCAATGCCCTTCTCCCGATTTATTGACCATATCTTTAAAATTTGTCACAAGTTCACTGTCCTTTGCACCAAACTGGCAACAAATTTTTGAAAGTGTAGACAGAAACAATGAGAACACTTTGTAAGAGGCTTTGACAGCCTTTGAAATACCGTCACAAAGTGTTTTTAGTGACGTTACCAACGTTACAGCCGTGGCCTTTATTGCGACCCCGACCCCTTGTCATAGTAGCGCCCATCTTAGCCAGGTGCAAATGCGCTGATTCTGGGGCACTTCTGGGAACGCCTTAATAAGGATACCGATTCAGGTTACAAAACAGAAAATCGGATAGCAAGAGATGCGGACAACGTGTGTGTTTGCATCTACTTGTAGGGCTTGGGTGTCCAGACGAATGAAGTTTTTGGGCATGGTGGATGGCTTCAAGGATAATTTCTGGTACGACTGGACTAGACTGAGGGTTGAGTACTTACATTTATTTATGCCCTTCATTTGAACTACGAACAAGTAGGACAAGGGATTGGATCTAACGTTAAAGATTTACATTTTCAGAATTTTGTCCGATGTTCAATCCACGTCGTATTTGCATTTGTTCTGGGAATGAAAGACGTCACGAAATAAATTAAATGTATTACGGAGTGGAATTGAGCATCATGCATTGTCGATTCTACTCCCTTGTTGGATCTACCGCCGAGATGCATTTATTCATTGTCCTAAAATGTCTTTTTTTCTCCATACTCGGTATCCTTGGCAACGTCCAGTTGCGACTCATCACGATTTTCCAAATACTTGATTTCTTGACTTGCTCAAGACCACATCACGTCCGGTTGGCAAAGTCAAAAGACCCCAACTATGCAAATAGCCAGGTTTACAATTTGTTCAGTTTACATCTTACCATGTTCTTTTAACTCCGATGATTATTAAACATTTTGGTCCCAAACCAGGTAACCCAGTTGAATATAGAGGCATTGCTTTACCGTGCGACTAGTGTATCGGAACTTGATTGCTGTGCGATGGCACCCCTTCCCTATCTTGGCCATTTAACTTAATCCAACCAGTTGGTTGGGCTGCATGTTCAACGACAGTCGAGTCAGGGCTTGAACCGACACCCTGTTAGTGCTAGTGATTCTTGCATCAGTTGGTGGGTGGCGATGTGCGAGTGGTTGCGAGGATTTTTGCAAGTTCTCACTCATATGCGCAAAACCGCCACTCTACGTGTGTTTCTTGCAGCGATTCTGGAGTGATTAACCGCTGATTAACTGGACATCGACGCTCCAAATGGCCTACGTGGCAGGCCTCCATGAATGTTGGAGAATTATCCGTGAATCAGAAGGCACAATCAAAACTAATGCCCAGAATCAAGAAGTAACATCGAATTGTTACTTGAAATTGTGCTTCAGCCCAAATGGGATGCCATGTATGGTTGAGGAGCACCTTTGGGAACGATAGATATATCCAACCAATTGCGACCGCAAAGCAACCATTCGTATCGCCGTCTCCCGTCGCAAGTTCCAATCGATGGGGTGGATGCCGTCCCGCAAAATCGGGACATCAATCGCTAACATGGCGGAGTACAAACCGTGCGGATTGTAATGATCCTAATTGGATTTGCCGCTGATTCGAATAGCTGACCTTGAAGGCGGGGAATCACAGCCGAATCATAAAACATCGATGAATCAAACATGCACCAGTTGAAGCCCCAAATTCACTAGCAGTAACAAGGCATCGGTTCACCGCCTTAGGACGTCCTAGAGTTTCGTGCTCGGTCACGCAAAACTCCTAGAGGTGAGTCTGTGCTGTATCTGATAAACGTTAGCCACTTTACAAAAAAAAGGAAAGCGCGGCGTCATCATGAGCATGTCATCATTACAATGTTTTTGGTTACGAATCCAGGATCTTGGAAAACCATTTGATACGACAAGAATTACAGTGGGTAGCACATTACTTTTGAATTGACACGTGCGAACAAAACTGGTCATAACAATAGGGAATGATTCTTCCGTAGGCTACATCGATCATCGTTATAAGGCGGTCAAAACCTGGAACGATTGAATTCCATCGACAGACGATGGGGGAAATTCTTGCAAAACTCTGACGCCACATTGACAGATGAATGAACAATCACTCACCAATGTTTGACAATCCATCGGGGAAACCAGCATGCAGTGGAACGACGGACGAACTGGGAACAAACTACGACATCAACTGCACATCGACAACCAATGACGGTAAATATTAGTGCAACAACGCCCAAACAACATTCTTCAGTGTCGCTTAATCTGGCTTGTTCCGCATGTCCTACACATCGCACATTCCTGACCTACATACATGTAAATGATAAGCAACGTAAAAGACTAGGCATTCAACATAAGAACACAACATGGTTGACCATCCGCTGTCAACTTCCAACAATGAGTAATGCCAAGGAGATCAGTTCAAAATTATGTGTTCGATCATTTTCGTGGCAGTCTAAGTAATGCTTACTGCCTTCCTACACTGGGCACGATGTCGCCCACCGCTCACTAGCACAATAGTTTTGCACCACTTTGAACAGCCGTTATGAATTCCGCACGCTGTAACTGCTTTGCTCGCCGTGAATACCATTGACTATTCCTGCGCCATACCTACCGCTTCGGACTAGGCCAGGTCCAGACCTTCCTGTAGCCAATTTCACGCGCAAATGGTCAAGCCCCACGTCGGCGGGCGGTCAGTCCGGCCATGATGTTGTCCGGTGATTCCTATTCGCTGGCACAACTGCTACTGTCAAGTTTCCCTACGTCGTACGCTCTGTGACAGTCGGCCGTTTGAGTGTTTTTGCAGTTTATCCTACACCATTTGAGTTCTTCAACGGCTGGACGTTGGAGTTTTGGCCTCGTCAAGTTATACTTGGACAATCAAAATCGCGGTTTTGCGCAACGCCTTAGCCAACATGGTTTTATTTGTGCGATGCTACGGCAGTCAGATTAGTTCTTGATTACGTTGTGTTCTGCATTAACTTCTTGAACTACCAGTACGGACTCGCGTTCTTGTCATACGGGTTGACCGCAATCGGAACTATGCAAATGGGAGAGATTTGCTAAGATCCTATGCGCAACGCCACCTGTCTATCGATATTTTTGTCCGACGGTAATAGGGTACAGAAAGTGTTGAAGAAGAGTTCCGCCTTCGACATGGAGAATCTTGTCCGTAGAAGTCATAATCTACCGCTGTACAATATATTGAATGACAGTGGCACATACGTCGAATGTATTGCAAACCCTTGTGCTTTAGAACTTTTTTCAGTCAATCGTAATATTCCCTCCTGCATGCTTCTTTTTATCGCATTTCGCTCAACCGGATGGCAAAAATCAGGTTTCGCGCGCAGTAGATTAGTGTGAATGCCGCCAAGATTTTTGTAAGTAAGAAGGCGGGAAACGCTAATTTGCTACTCAACGGCATCAAACAAAAATACCTCGAGTCGCAAGTATCCTGCAAAATTAACTCAACGTGTGACCGTTTCAAGTACGGATTTGGGAGGTCAGACACCTGGTGATGAACGCGAGGAGACTGACCAAAATCCTGAGCGCTCCGGGTCAAGTAAGGCGGCGCAGAATTTCCCTGATCTAAGTCGCTTGCATTAGTATAAACGGGGAAATGCTGCGCCACCTTACTTGACCCAGGGCGCTCGCAATTCGGTCAGTCTCCTCGTGGTCATAGCTAGGTGTCTGACCCTGCAAATTTGAACATGAAACGGTTACAAGTTAGGGTCATTCTACACCATACCTGTGACTCCCGCAAATATTGCTTCATGCCCTTGAATGAGAAGTATATATTTCCCGCCTTCTTGCTTTCTAAAATGTTGGCGGCGTTTGCACTCATGTACCGCACGCGAAATCTCATTTTCGGCTTTTGGAACTCAAAATGCGATAAAGAAAGGAATGCAGGATAGAGTTTACAATAGAGTACAGTAAGTATTGTTAAAATATTGGTTTGCGATGCATGTGACGATTGATTCCACTGTTCATGAATATTTTGCCTAGTGTCGCGGCCGCTTTGTACATTGAAACATCACATTTTTACGGAAAAGATCCTCTGCCGTAGACATATTTTTTTAGCAAGTAAGAGGCGGGAACTGTTATTCGAAATTTCTTGACTCTGTGAGAGACTAGTAAAAATGCCCATAGACAGGTGGCTTCTTGCAGAGAATCTTAGCAAATCTCTCCGACTTGCCTAATTCAGTTTGCGGTCAACATATCCAACAAAGAAAAAGCCGTACTGGCAAATGAATTGATCAGCGTAAAATGCTAATTAATGAATAACCAATCTGACCGCCACGGCATCGCACAACTATTGTTTCGTCCTCTTCTGAGAGCTGCTGTCAAGATCAACAGCGACTCGGGAAGAACATGCTGCACGTCGTCTCACATTGCCTAACATGCGATTGCTTTTTGAAAAGAACAAATCCGTACATCATTTACGACAAAAGACAGCTGGCTGCCGGCTAGTCGAAAGCGAGACCCAAAAGTGGACAAAATCGAATGGAACACTCCCTTCGCCGCTGTCGCTGTCAAGTTCGCGCATGGTGGTTTCGACAAGAAGTGGTGAAAACAACTGAAAACCAGTGAAAACCAAGCAGGGTTGACAGCGGCGTTGTCACTGTGGCTGTCAATGACGGTATAAAATGTAGTGGAATTTTGACGCATGTTCCTTCGATTCGATGGACCCGATTTCTGTCTTTCCCTCTGAGAGCGCTTCGATATCTGCATTTGAACAGAAATTTAGGTTTTCAGACCATGGAGAAGCTTCTCGGTTTGCGGGAGCGGGATTTGAGACGACTGCATCAACAAATCCATTAGGATGCGTTCTGTTCTACGAACATAGCCCCGTCGCAGTCTTTGTGATAGAAATGTCACAGACAAACACAACAAAGAACATAACACAAAAATGGAAATTATGTCTAAAGAAACAAAAAACAACCACAAAAACATCAGGCGAGGGGAAAAGCAAGTTGGATAGTCCACCAACTAGCTCAACGGCGATTAGATCCAAGGGAAAAGGGCCAGTCTGTACATGGTCCTCCTTAACAACACATTCTAACATTATTATCACTTTGATCTTTACAACGACAAAAAAAACCCGATCATAAGTTTTCATTCGAAGAACAACAAACCAGCTTCGTTACATGTTCAGTTTGGAGACATCCATTAAGAAGACAACACAACTTGTCATCATCCGTTGCCCATGTTAGAAAACTGAGAAACGTTTATGGAAAAATAAAGAATCAGCTGCATTCACCATAAAGGTTCTTTACCAATTCAGTGTGATTACTGAAAACTCTCAAAAGCTACCTTCTCTTATTCTTAACATGAATCTGTAAACACTAGAATAAGCATCACAAGTGTCAAAGGATTCAAATACGATACATAAAATTTGATTACACTCACATAGGTATAGTTGTATCTTAATTTAGTGCAAAATGATCAATTAGATGATTTCACATACATTTGCATACATGTACATTGACATATACATACACATAAATCTATATCAATACATATACCTATGTATCTGTAGAAACATATAAAAACAAACATACATATACATAGACCAATACATATACATATACAAATACATCAAGAATTACATACAACTATACCTTAACATGTGCTTATACATGTACATACAAATACACATATACATATACATACAAATAAAGACTTCTACATATGAAAGTACATTTAGATATGCATACAAACATAAAGCTACATGTACATGTCCATGTGCACAACATGGAATCTCTTAATGGTGCTGATGAACATACATATGTCTTACACCTATGAATGTACATTACACAAAACGTAATGCAGCTTCCACAGTTGCAGGGCCTAGGGAAACCAAACCTTCATTTGGGATACCGACAGACATCGAGTTGACCATTGATGTGATTTTGACCGTTCGGCGGACTCGAAGAGATACGACGGCGCTTCCATCAAAAGCCACGTATGTGGTATTCCGAGCCTCGGAATTCAGAAATCAGAAGTCAGGAAATCAAGAGAGAACTGGTTTGGTTAGCTGAAACGTCAGGGGTCAGCAGTGACGTGTGCTTTGGCATCACGCTCGGCACCAAAAACTTATAAGCCCATTGGAACAGATCGGAATTCAGGCTGAGTTCCGACTCCAAGTACGGATCTGCATAGATATGACTTCCGGAAGTGACTTCTTTGACTTCTACAAACGAGCTGCGGTTCCATTTTATCAAAGGGTGTGATGTCCACGGTCAATGTTGTAAAAAAATGGCAGTTTGAATTGGCCCTCTTGAACGGAGCTTTGTCACCGTGTATGATCGCTTCAACCTCCGATCTAGCCACCGCCCAAGCCGCGTTGGTTCGCCCAAAGTACATGTTCATCACGGGTCCCGAGTACGTAATTGGCAAAAGGGTAACGGGACTGCAATTGATGCAAGCCATACTAATACTTCTTTACTAATTTGAGAGCAGCATTTTGGAACAAATGAACCGTTGACGAGCCGTGTGTAGGAGCCGTTCGCCAAGCCGCGATAGACAGTGGAGAACAGCAGAGCAACAAGTGAAAGCGGCAGTCATCACCAGCACACACAACACAACGACAACCAAAGCAGCCTTCATCAGCGACAAGGATAGACGAGCAGCATGCACCACAGACAAGCACATTCAAGCACAGGCGAGCACAGGAAAGCGCTGGAACGCAGCGTCAACCATCAGCGACAAGCCTCCGCTGCAAGCAACGGCAAGCACAGCAAGCGACAAGCTGTGGCAAGCTGCGAGAAACCGCCAAGGGAGGCATCATCAAACGTGGGAGATGGCGCACCATCCTCCATGGAGCAATATTCCACGGCTTCGAGAAGATGGAACGAACATCTACAGTTGGTCGCAGCAGGCCCTCACCATCACCAGCAACATCACTATCAACAACTTCAACATGGCTCACTTACTCACTGGTCGTTACGAGGATCTTCGACGCCCCGGGAATCAACGACCATGGGAGCCGCCCCAGTACACTACCCATCAGACAATGACGGGCATACTCCGGAATTATGTTCGCAATACATACAGGAACTTGTTCTATCATTTTGACAATGCACCAGAGATGTGGTACAGCATCATGAATGAGGCTTGGCGCCATTGCCGCATCACTCTGTCATGTTGGGATAACCGCCAATTCCCTAGTCTACAAAACCGCGTGCAAGTCCTGTTCGACGATTTCAAATAGGATGACAACAAACCACTGACAAACGGACGTGCTTGGATCACGGAAGCGCTCAATGAAATCTATCCAGAGCTACTCCACGGCATCACGGATGCCCTGCTTGGCCACCCAAAGTACCTCGGCCTCCCCTCCGAGAGACGGATACAGGAGCGAGCTGCAGTTTGTTTCAACCCAGACATGAGGCGTGGACTCAAGGAGGTGATACACCCAAACCTCCATTTTCTTGTCAATTGCAACCCACGCAACCTTCGACGCATGTGGGAGAATCTGTGCCAGTATGTTACAGTTGGTCGCAATGAAAGCGATCGGGCAGTAGAAGCTCAATTCCCCCACCTATGAGACCGTACCACTATGAACGACAAAATGCTCCTCTCCATACGAGCATCGTGCACAAACTCTACATTTCTTGTACACGAATGTTGTTCTCAGATGTAACTTGCATATTGTTGTTGTGTACCATCTTCCACTTGCCTCCAAAAATCAAGAGAGATCAAGAGAGAGAGAGAGAGAGAGAGAGAGAGAGAGAGAGAGAGAGAGAGAGAGAGAGAGAGAGAGAGAGAGAGAGAGAGAGAGAGAGAGAGAGAGAGAGAGAGAGAGAGAGAGAGA
>SZWC01021401.1:21708-32932 GCA_023375785.1 Penium margaritaceum | reverse complement strand
AGCCCATGAGCCCATGAGCCCTCAGCCCCACCGCCCTCAGCCTTCAGCCCTCAACCCCACCGCCCTCAGCCCTCTGCTCATGAGCCCTCAGCCTCAGCCCTCAGCCCCACCGCCCTCTGCCCCACCGCCCTCAGCCTTCAACCCACAGCTATAATACCTCAGCCCTCAGCCCTCAGCCCTCGGTGATCCTGAGCCAACGATGTCGGTGTGAAGTCAGAGAACAATGCAAGCCAAGACACAGTGTACATCATCATGGATTAACAAGTCCAGGCATCAAGGAGCATGAGTGAAAGAGATGGGATCGGAAAATAGAATGACATTATAAATAATTGTCTCATCGCCATCTGAACACACGGTCTTACAGCAAGTGCCTACACAGCGTGTGATAACCCGAATTTCCACTGCGTTGCTGTCCTCATCAGACAACCTGTCTATGTAGTACTTTGGCACCACTCGCTCACCCTTCCTTTGGTGCCCTGCAGGAACTTTCCTTCGACGCTTTGCTCTCTTCATTCCGCGCTTGAAGGCACATTCTGAATAGTGATGATCCATGATGACAACCTCTGTGCTCTCTTCTGGCCACCCAGAGTTGTCACCATTGGTAACTCTCTTCTCTTCTGACGGACCACAGCCACTTGGGGCAGCAACAGCACGTCCACAAACGTGGTCATTAGCAACACCCTCGGCCAAGGCCCCAGTGACATCACCAGCAGGAGACACAACAACAGCCGCCACCTCAACCGATAGGACTGGTGTCATCTGTGAAATCAGGGAAGCCATCGTCAACGTGTATTGAGAGTCAAATCTGCATGCAGCAAGCAAGCCACTACAAGACACATACACCGAAGTGTAGATTCTTCAACTGAAACATGCCACGGTCTCGTGCTGTTGGATTGCAACATCATCATGGACGAGCCACAAAGAGTGCCGATGGTGTGAAGGTGAAGTACGGTGCAGCAATGACCAACAACAGTTGAAACAATGCGAGGTCAGACATCATCATACCTTCAGCGAAGGGGCTGAGGCGCGTCCGTGAGGACAGCACGTGCAAAGTGCTGTCCAGAAGGACACCGCGAGCAAAGCTGGACTTCCACACAACCGAGAGGATGATCGATTCTGCCCGGGTACCTCGCGGTTGCCACTCTTCCTCGTGACCTAGGTCATGCACGCGTGACCTGCGTGGAGGGTGTTGGGTCTTAGTGTTTTTTTGGGGCGTCTACGCTGGGGCCCGCGGTAGCAGGCCCCAAATTTTACACTGCAACGGTCACGTCGGTCACGCAAGCAGGTCACGTCGCCAGTCACAGCCCCCTCGGTTCATGAAAGAGCATCCGTTTCGATAGTCGATACCCTGTAAGTATTCCACTTTGTGCAGACCGAGTACACCTTCCAATAATAGCCACACGATGTAGAACACACGTCCATGTTTGACTATCTAAGAAGGTCCATATCCTCCCTTTGATTATCGGTATCCCGTCGCATTCCCATTGTGTGCAGGCTGCCTGGATTCAAGCAACTACTATTGACACAAGTTAACTTTGCCTACTGACATGTGGCCTGTGCTTTTATATGCTTGAATACGCATTTCCGCAGCTGGGTTAGAGAGTGTTTTGGACTCCAATTGAATAATTTGGGTAGATTTCGACTTTGGTGTCAGTAACATCGCGGTAATAACGCAGGTTTCACCCTCGAGTGTGATGAGGTGGACGAGGTTGTGCATCATCCGTCAAATAGCCGGTAGTTAAAACGGCCAGATGAGTTCATTGTCAGCCATGACCATGCCCATTAGGTAGGCATTTGCAATGATCATATTGGCGTCAAAGAGCCTGCACTGTGTTGTGTAGTGTGTGTTTTTTAAGCCTTGCTTCGAGGTTTTTATCGCTATCTTCCATTCTCCGTTGGTTGGCGGATGATACGCGCTAATCACTTTTGTTCCAGAGCACTCGCCAACCTCATCCAGCCGTCCATAACTCCGTCGATGCTTAGAGAATGCAACCATCTGGCCACTGCCCATCCGTATGCTATGCCACCTTAAGCTACCTTGTGGTGCAGTGAAGTATAGTGATCCAAGCTT
The DNA here is from genome assembly GCA_023375785.1 of Penium margaritaceum. NCBI lineage: Eukaryota > Viridiplantae > Streptophyta > Zygnematophyceae > Desmidiales > Peniaceae > Penium > Penium margaritaceum. Next base: position 30,861 of record SZWC01021401.1, on the reverse strand, counting down.
TCATGAACATTTCTGCCTCTGAATGCTGTACACTCTCACACACAAGAACGATCCCTCACTATACACGTTATTTCGGTCCGCATTCATTGGTTGTAAATGGTGATGTACATACCTTGCATGTCTCCAGCATTGATAGTTGCACGAGGCCTAAACGCACCCTTTGACAATCTATCCAGGACGCGATGTCAAGTACGACTGACTCTTGACTCGTCTACTGAGATGGAAGCAAGCATCTGAAAGCATGCATCTTGAAACAAGCAGCTCAGAAGATGCATCTTGGAGCAAGGGTCTCCAAAAAAATCATTAGCGCATGCCAGTGAAAGTACCTGAAAGCATGCATCTTGCAGCATGCATCTCACAACATGCATCTTGGAGAGAGCATGTCCAAAAAAATCATGAAAGCATGCCAATGAAAGCATCTAAAAGCATGCATCTTGAAGCATGCAGCTCAGAGCATGCATCCGAAAGCAAGGGTCTCCAAAAGAATCATGAGCGAATCCCAATGAAAGCATCAGAAAGCATGCATCTTGCAGCATGCATCTCACAACATGCATCTTGGAGCAAGCATGTCCAAAACAATCATGAGAGCATGCCAATGAAAGCATCTTGAAGCATGCAGCTCACAGCATGCATCTTGGAGCAAGCAACTCCAAAAGAATCATGAAAGCATGCCAATGAAGGCATCTCAAAGCATGCATCTTGAAGCATGCATCTCACAGCATGCATCTTGGAGCAAGCATGTCCAAAAAATCATGAGAGCATGCCAATGAAAGCATCTCAAAGCGTGCATCTTGAAGCATGCATCTCACAGCATGCATCGTGGAGCAAGAATCTCCACAAAAATCATAAGAGTACACCAATAAAAGCATCTCAAAGCATGCATCTTGCAGCATGCATCTCACAGCATACATCTTGGAGCAAGCATGTCCCAAAAAATAACGAGAGCCTGCCAATGAAAGCATCTCAAAGCATGCATCTTGAAGCATGCAGCTCAGAGCATGAATCTTGGAGCAAGGGTCTCCAAAAAAATCACGAGCACATGCCAATGAAAGCATCTGAAAGCAGGCATCTTGCACCATGCATCTCACAACATGCATCTTGGAGCAAGCATGTCCAAGAAAGTCATGGGAGCATGCCAATGAAAGCATCCCAAAATAGTGCATCTTATAGCATGCATCTCACAGCATGCATCTTATAGCAAGAATCTCCAAACAAATCATGAGAGCATGCTAATAAAAGCATCTCAAAGCATGCATCTTGCAGCATACATCTCACAACATGCATCTTGGAGCAAGCATGTCCATAAAAATCATGAGAACATGCCAATGAAATCATCTCAAAGCATGCATCTTGAAGCATGCAGCTTAGAGCATGCATCTTGGAGCAAGGGTTTCCGAAACAATCATGAGTGCATGCCAATTAAAGCATCTGAAAGCATGCATCTTGCAGAATGCATCTTACAACATGCATCTTGGAGCAAGCATGTCCAAAAAATCATGAGAGCATGCCAATGAAAGCATCTCAAAGCATGAATCTTGAAACATGCATCTCACGGCATGCATCGTGGAGCAAGAATCTCCAAAACAATCATGAGAGAATGCCAATGAAAGCATCTAAAAGCATGCATCTTGAAGCATCCATCTCACAACATGCATCTTGGAGTATGCATCTCCAAAAAAATATTTAGAGCATGCCAATGAAAGAATCTCAAAGCATGCATCTTGAAACATGCATCTCACAGCATGCATCTTGGAGCAAGCATGTCCAATAAAATCATGAGAGCATACCAGTGAAATAATCTCAAAGCGTGCATCTTTAAGCATGCATCTCACAGCATGCATCTTGGAGCAATATCTCCAAAAAAGTCATGAGAGCATGCAAATAAAAGCATCTAAAAGCATGCATCTCGAAGCATGCATCCCACAACATGCATCTTAGAGCAAGCATGTCGAAAAGAATCATGAGAGCTTGCCAATGTAAGCATCTCAAAGCATGCATCTTGAAGCATGCATCTTGGAGCAAGCATGTCCAACAGAAATCATGAGAGCATGCCAATGAAAGCATCTCAAAACATGCATCTTGAAGCATGCAGCTCAGAGCATGCATCTTGGAGCAAGGGTCTCCAAAAAAATCATGAGCGCATGTCAATGAAAGCATATGAAAGCATGTATCCTGCACCATGCATCTCCCAACACGCATCTTCGAGCAAGCATGTCCAAAAATGTATGACAACATGCCAATACAAGCATCTCAAAGAATGCATCTTGAATCATGCATCTCACATCATGCATTGTGGAGCAAGCATCTCCAAAAAAATCATAAGAGCATGCCAATAAAAGCCTCGTAAGGCATGCATCTTGCAGCATGCATCTCATAGCATGCATCTTGGAGCAATCATGTCCAAAAAAATCACGAGAGCATGCCAATGGAAGCATCTCAAAGCATGCATCTTGAAGCATGCAGCTCAGAGCATGCATCTTGGAGCAAGGGTCTCCAACAAAATCATGAGAACATGCCAATGAAAGCATCTCAAAGCATGCATCTTGCACCCTGCATCTCACAAAATGCATCTCGGAGCAAGCATGTCCAAAAACTTCATGAGAGCATGCAATGAATGCATCTTGAAGCATGCATCTCACAGCATGCAACTTGGAGCATGAATCTCCAAAAAAACCATGAGAGCATGCCAATGAAAGCATCTCAAAGCATGCATCTTGAACCATGCATCTCAAAGCATGCATCTTGGAGCAAGCATGTCCAAAAGAAATCATGAGAGCATGCCAAGGAAAGCATCTCAAAGCATGCATCTTGAAGCATGCAGCTCAGAAAATGCCAGTTGGAGCAAGGGTCTCCCAAAAAAATCATGAGCGCATGTCAATGAAAGCATATGAAAGCATGTATCCTGCACCATGCATCTCACAACATGCATCTTTGAGCAAGCATGTCCAAAAACACATGAGAGCATACCAATGAAAGCATCTCAAAGAATGCATCTTGAAGCATGCATCGTGAAGCAAGCATCTCCAAACAAACCATGAGAGCATGCCAATGAAATCATCTCAAAGAATGCATCTTGCAACATGCATCTCACAACATGCATCTTGGAGCAAGCATGTCAAAAAAAATCATGAGAGTATGCCAATGAAAGCATCTTAAGGCATGCATCTTGAAGCATTCAGCTCAGAGCATGCATCTTGGAGCAAGGGTCTCCAAAACAATCAGGAGAGAATGCCAATTAAAGCATCTGAAAGCAAACATCTTGCAGTATGTATCTCACAACATGCATCTTGGAGCAAGCACGTCCAAACAAATGATGACAGCATGCCAATGAAAACATCTCAAAGCATTCATCTTGAAGCATGCATCTCACAACATGCATCTTGGAGAAAGCATCTCCAAAAAACGCATGAGAGCATGCCAATGAAAGCATGTCAAAGCATGCATCTTGCAGTATGCATCTCACTACATGCATCTAAGAGGACGCATGTCCAAGAAAATCATGAGAGCATGCCAATGAAAGCATCTCAAAGCATGCATCTTGAAGCATGCATCTCAGAGCATACATCTTGGAGCAAGCATCTCCAAACGAATCATGAGAGCATGCAAATGAAAGAATCTCAAAGCATGCATCTTGAAGCATGCATCTCACGGCATGCATCTTGGAGCATGCATCTCCAAAAAACACTCGAGAGCATGCCAATGAAAGCATCTCAAAGCATGCATCTTGAATCATGCTTCTCACAACATGCATCTTGGAGCAAGCATGTCCAAACAAATCATGAGAGCATGCCAATGAAAGAATCACAAAGCATGCATCTTGAAGCATGCATCTCACAGTATGCATCGTGGAGCAAGCATCTCCAATAAAAGCATGAGAGCATGCTTATGAAAGAATCTCAAAGCATGCATCTCGAAGCATGCATCCCATAACATACATCTTGGAGCAAGCATGTTTAAAAAAATGATGAGAGCATGCCAATGAAAGCATCTCAAAGCATGCATCTTGAAGCATGCATTTCACAGCATGCATCTTGGAGCAAGCATATCCAAAAGAAATCATGAGAGCATGCCAATGAAAGCATCTCAAAAAATGCATCTCGAAGAATGCATCTCACAGCATGCATCGTGGAGCAAGCATCTCCGAAAAATCATGAGAGCATGCCAACGAAAGCATCTCAAAGCATGCATCTTGCAGCATGAATCTCACAGCATACCTCTTGGAGCAAGCATGTCCAAGAAGATCATGAAAGCATGCCAATCAATGCATGTAAACGTATGCATCTTACAGTGTGCATCTTGGAGCAAGGGTCTCGAAAACAATCATGAGAGCATGCCAATGAAAGCATCTCAAAGCATGCATCTCACAAAATGCATCTTGGAGCAAGCATATCCACACAAATAATGGGAGCATGCCAATGAAAGCATCTCAAAGCATGCATCTCATAGCATGCATCTTGGAGCAAGCATCTCGAAAAATTCATAAAGGCATCGCAATAAAAGCATCTCAAAGCATGCATCTTGTAGCATGCATTTTACAGCATTCATCTTGGATCAAGCATGTCCAAAAAAATCATGAGATCATGCCATTGAAAGCATCTCAAAGCATGCATCTTGAATCGTGAAGCTCAGAGCATGCATCTTGGAGGAAGGATCTCCCAAAAATCATGAGCTTACGCCAATGAAAGCATCTTAAAGCATGCATCCTTCAGCATGCATCTCACAACATGCATCTTGGAGCGAGCATGACCAAAAAAATCATGAGAGCATGCCAATGAAAGCATCTCAAAGCATGTATCTTGAAGCATGCATCTCATAGCATGCATCTTGGAGCAAGCATCTCCAAAACAATCATGAGAGCATGCCAATAAAAGCATCTCAAAGCATGCATCTTGCAGCATGTATCTCACAGCATGCATAATCCAGCATGTATGTCCAAAACAATTATGAGAGCATGCCAATGAAAGCATCTCAAAACATGCATCTTGAAGCAGGCAGCTTAGAGCCTGTATCTTGGAGCTAGGGTCTCCAAACAAATCATGAGTGCATCCCAATGAAAGGATCTGAAAGCATGCATCTTGCAGCATGCATCTCACAACATGCATCTTGGAGCAAGCATGTCCAAACAAATCATGATAGCATGAAAATGAAAGCATCAAAAAGCATGCACCTTCAAGCATGCATCTCTCAGTATGCATCTTGGAGCAAGCATCTCCAAAAAAATCATGAGAGCATGCCAATGAAAGCATCTCAAAGCATGCATCTCACAGCATGCATCTTGGAGCAAGCATGTGCAAACAAATCATGAGAGCATGAAAATGAAAGCATCTCAAAGCATGCATTTGAAGCATGCAGCTCAGAGCATGCATCTTGGAGCAAGGATCTCCAAAAAAATCATGAGAGCATGCCAATGAAACTATCTCAAAGCATGCATCTTCCAGCATGCATCTCACAACATGCACCTTGGAGCAAGCATGTCCAAAAAAATCATGAGAGCATGCTAATAAAAGCATGTCAAAGCATGCATCTTGTAGCATGCAAATCAGAACATGCATGTTGGAGCAAGTATCTCCGAAACAATCATGAAAGCATGCTAATAAAAGCATCTCAAATCATGCATCTTGCAGCATGCATATCTCAGTATGCATCTTGGAGCATTTCATTGAAAGCATGTCCAAAAAGAAAAATTCATGAGAGCATGCCAATGAAAGCATCTCAAAGCATGCATCTTGAAGCATGATGCTCAAAGCATGCATCTTGGAGCAAGGGTCTCCAAAACAATCATAAGCGCATGCCAATGAAAGCATCTGAAAGCATGCATCTTCCAGCATGCATCTTACAACATGCATCTTGGAGCAAGCATGTGCAAACAAATCATGAGAGCATTCCAATGAAAGCATCTCAAAGCATGCATCTTGAAGCATGCATCTTACAGCATGCATCTTGGAGCAGCATATCCAAAACAATCATGAGGGCATGCCAATAAAAGCATCTCAAAGCATGCATCTTGAAGCATGCATCTCACAGTATGCATCTTGGAGCGAGCATGTCCAAAACAATCACGAGAGCATGACAATGAAAGCATCTCAAAGCATGCATCTTGAAGCATCCAGCTTAGAGCAGGCATCTTGGATTAAGGGTCCCCAAAAAACTTATGAGAGCATGCAAATGAAATCATCTCAAAGCATGCATCTAGAAGCATGCATATCCAAGCATGCATCTTGGAGCAAGCATGTCCAAACAAGTCATGAGAGGATGCCAATGAAAGCATCTCAAAGCATGCATCTTGATGCGTGCATCTCACAGCATGCATCTTGGAACAAACATGTCCAAAAAAATCATGAGAGCTTGCCAATGAATGCATCTCAAAGCATGCAGCTTGAAGCATGCATCTCACAACATGCATCTTGGAGCAAGCATCTCCAAACAAATCATGAGAGCATGCCAATGAAAGCATCTTAGAGCATGGATCTTGCAGCATGCATCTCACAGCATGCATCACGGAGCACGTACGTCCAAAACAATCATGAGAGCATGCCAATGAAAGCATCTCAAAGGATGCATCTTGAAGCAGGCAGCTCAGAGCATGCATCTTGGAGCAAGGGTCTCCCAAAAAACATGAGCGCATGCCAATGAAAGCATCTGAAAACATGCATCTTGCAGCATGCATCTCACAACATGCATCTTTGAGAAAGCATGTCCAAAAAAATCACAAGATCATGCCCATGAGAATTCTCAAAGCATGCATCTTGAAGCATGCATTTCAAAGCATGCATCCTGGAGCAAGCATTCCAAAAAAATCATGACAGCATGCCAACAAAAGCATCACAAAGTCAGCATCTTGAAGCATGTATCTCACAGCATGCATCTTGCAGAAAGCATGTACAAACAAATGACAAGAGCATGCCAATGAAAGCATCTCAAAGCATGCATCTTAAAGCATGCATCTCAGAGCATGCATCGTGGAGCAAGGGTCTCCAAAAAATCATGAGCGCATGCCAATGAAAGCATCTGAAAGCATGCATCTACCAGCATGCATCTCACAACATGCATCTTGGAGCAAGCATGTCCAGAGAAATCATGAGAGCATGCCAATGAAAGCATTTCAAAGCATGCATCTTGAAGGATGCATCTCACAGCATGCATCTTGGAGCAAGCATCTCCAAAACAAATCATAAGAGCATGCCAATGAAAGCATCTCAAAGCTTGCATCTTGAAGAATGAAGCTTAGAGCATGCATCTTGGAGCAAGGGTCTCCAAAACAATTAGAAGAGCATGCAAATGAAAGCATCTCAAAGCATGCATCTTGAAGCATGCATATCACAACATGCATCTTGGAGCAAGCATCTCCAAATGAATCACGAGAGCATGCCAATAAAAGCATCTCAAAGCATGCATCTTTAAGCATGCATCCCACAACATGCATCTTGGAGCAAGAATGTCCAAACAAATCATGAAAGGATGCCAATTAAAGAATTTCAAAGCATGCATCTTGAAGCATGCATCTCACAGCATGCATCTTGGAGAAAGAATCTCCAAGAAAATCATGAGAGCATGCCAATGAAACCATATCAATGCATGCATCTTGATGCATGCATCCCACAACATGCATCCTGGACCAAGCACCTTAAAACAAATCATGAGAGCATGCCAGTGAAAGCATCTCAACGCATGCATCTTGAAGCATGCATCTTGAAGCAAGCATGTGCAAAAAAATCATGAGATCATATCAATGAAAGCATCTCAAAGCATGCATGTCACAGCATGCATCTTCGAGCAAGCCTGTGAAAAATCATGAGAGCATGCCAATGAAAGCATCGTAAACCATGCATCTTGAAGCATGCATCTTAGAGCATGCATCTTGGAGCAAGCATCTCCAGAAGAAATCATGAGAGCATGCAAATATAAGCATCTCAAAGCATGCATCTTGCAGCATGCATCTCATAGCATGCATCTTGGAGCAAGTATGTCCAAAAAAATCATGAGAGCATGCCAATGAAAGCATCTCAAAGCATGCGTCTTGAAGCATGGAGCTCAGAGCACGCATCTTGGAGCAAGGGTCTCCAAAAAAATCATGAGCACATGCCAATGAGAGCATCTGAAACCATGCATCTTGCACCATGCATCTCACAACATGAATCTTGGAACAAGCATGTCCAAAAAACATGAGAGCATGCGAATGATAGCATCTCAGAGCATGCATCTTGAAGCATGAATCTTGGAGCAAGCATCTCCAAATAAATCATGAGAGCATGCCAATAAAAGCATCTCAAAGCATACACCTTGGAGCATGCATCTCTCAGTATGCATCTTGGAGCAAGCATGTCCAAAAAAATCATGAGAGCATGTCAATCAAAGCATCTCAAAGCATGCATCTTGGAGCATGCATCTTGGAGCACGCATATCCAAACAAATATTGAGAGCATGTAGAGGAAAGCATCTCAAAGCATGCATCTTGAAGCATGCAGCTCAGAGCATGCATCTCGGAGCAAGGGTCTTCTGAAAAATCATGAGAGCATGCCAATGAAACTATCTCAAAGCATGCATCCTTCAGCATACATTTCACAACATGCATCTTGGAGCAAGCATGTCGAAAAAAAATCATGAGAGCATGCCAATGAAAGCATGTCAAAGCATGCATCTCTAAGCATGCACCTCACAGCATGCATCTTAGAGCAAGCATCCCCAAAAAACACACAAGAGCATGCCAGTAAAAGCATCTCAAAGCATGCCTCTTGAAGCATGCATCTCAAAGCATGCATCTTGGAGCAAGCATGTTCAAAAAAATATGAGAGCATGCCAATAAAAGCATCCCAAAGCATGCATCCTGGAGCATGCATCTCACAGCATGCATCTTGGAGCAAGCATGTCCAAAACAATCATGAGAGCATGCCAATGAAAGCATCTCAAAGCATGCATCTTGAAGCATGCAACTCAGAGCATGCATCTGTTGTTATTTGAATGCCCCTTGGCCACTAGTCTCCAGAATTGGCGAGTAGTGGACGGACCAGGCATGCACTGCTCATGTGGAGCAAGTCCCCTGGGTCCGGTCCAACAGACCAGGCATGCACTGTCCTTGTTCAAGGATAAGTCCCCTGGGTTTTTCTGATGATGGCTATTCAGATTGTCAATCTGACCGTACCGATGGAAAGAGCA
>SZWC01021399.1:0-15876 GCA_023375785.1 Penium margaritaceum | reverse complement strand
CAAACACCGCGATTTGTTTTCTCTCTTGCACACACCGCGATTTGTTTTCTCTCTTGCACACACCGCGATTTGTTTTCTCTCTTGCACACACCGCGATTTGTTTTCTCTCTTGCACACACCGCGATTTGTTTTCTCTCTTGCACACACCGCGATTTGTTTTCTCTCTTGCACACACCGCGATTTGGTTTTCTCTCTTGCAGGGATTGATGGTGTCCACCTTGGATTCGTTGGAGCACCTCCAGGCGGGGCAGCCTTCCCTCAAATATTTCACGACTCGTGATGCCTTGTGGCACGTGCTACCCCCAACTGGACGTAAGGTGACGCGTCATGAAGTGATGCGACGCGGAGTTATGCCGGGAGTGCTACGTGGGGTGGCCCATGAGCTAGGGGGCCGGCTGTTCGGAGAGACAAAAGTTGGGCAACAGGCATTTGAACCGAAATGTCACAAGAAGTTTCGTCGGGAAAGAATGTTTGAGCATTCATGTGAGGAGGGCTCAAGCAAAAGGATAATGTTTTGGCCTAAGCTTTTTTTGGTTGAAAACAAAAAAGGAAGAACAGAATGGAATACGTCACTATTGCTGGCCTTATGTTTTTTCCCGCATTCATTGAGCGGTGCCCCGAGATGGGGGCCGGTCCAGTTTGAGCGACCCATTTGAGGTCTTTTTGAATAAACGGCAATCTCATTTCTTGATAGTGGGCATCTATCAATGACTTTCTTTGAACATGAATAAGGGGAAGGAAAGAGAGAGATAAAGAAAGATAAAAGCTATCTTTGGTGTAGAAGAGATGGAAACTGTCATGCTAGTCTGGACAAGACCAATTTATGCCGCCTCATGCACTTTGATTGAAGTGTGTGGCCTGCTGCGTCCACAGTTAGCGCCTCAGCAGCGCTAGTTGCTTAGCTGTGAGAGGGACAAGTTGCACTTGAAAGTGGGTAATAATTGAGTTGAGAACAGGAATGAAATGTGGTGTGAGAACCCTCCCACGCTAAGCAAGCCCTCATCAAGGCTCTCACATCTCTGAGGCTTGTCACTCAGTCTACCAGCCAATTAGGAAAGTACACTATTTTCTGGCCTGTGGATTTTCTTGCCCGCGACTGTGCCTGCGATGCACGCACCTGCGCCTACGTCTGACCCTGCTCTTGTGATCCCCATGCCTGTGCCTACGAGGCCTGCACATGCATGTACAAGGCCTGCGCTTGTGCCAACGAGGCCTACCCCTGCGCCTACGAGGCCTGCGTATGCGCCTACGAGGCCCGCGCTTGCGCCTGTGAGGCCCGCGCCTGTGCCTATGAGGCCCGTGCCTACGCCAACAAGGCCCACACCTGCACCTACAAGGCCCGGGTCTGCGCCAATAAGGCACGCGCCTGCGCCTAAGAGGCCTGCGCCTATGTTTACGGGGCCCGTGCCTGCGCCGAACAAGGCTCGCGCCTCCATCTACGAGGCCCACACCTGCACCTATGGGGCCCGCCCCTGCGCCTGTGAGGCCAGCGCATGCACCTACAAGGCCCGTGCCTGCACCTATGAGGCCCATGCCTGTGCCTACGAGGCCCGGACCTGTGCCTACGAGGCCACGCCAGCGCTAGGAGGCCCGCGCCTATGCCTACAAGGCCCACATCTATGCCTACAAGGCCCGCGCATGCAACTACAAGGCCCGTGCCTACGCCTACGAGGCCTGCGCATGCACCTCCCAGGCCATGACTTGTACCGACGAGGATGGCGCATGTGCCTACGAGGCCCGCGCCTATGCCTACGAGGCCCGCGCCTGCACCTGCGAGGCCCGTGACCGTGCCTATGAGGATCACGCCTACCAGGCCCGAATCTGCACATACGAAGCCCACCCCTGCGCCTACAAGGCCCGTGCCTCCGCCCGCAAAGTACACGCCTACGCCTGCGAGGCCCGCGCCTACGCCTGCGAGGCCCGCGCCTCCGCCTACGAGGCCCGCGCTCGCGCCTAAGAGGCCCGCGCCTACGACGAGGCACGTACCTGCGCCTAGGAGGCCCGTGCCTACGCCTATGAGGCCCGCGCCCGTGCCTACGAGGCCCGCTCCCGTGCCTACGAGGCCCTAGCCTGCACATACGAGGCGAGCGCCTAGGAGGCCCTCGCATGCTCCTACGAGGCCCGTGTCTACGCCTACGAGGCTCGTGCCTACGCCTAGGGGGCCCGCGTTAGCACCTACGAGGCCCGCGCCTGCACCTCTGAGGCCCTGGACTACACCAACGAGGATCGTGCATGTGCCTACAAGGCTCGCGCCTACGCCTACGAGGCCACGCTTGCGCCTAAGAGGCCAAATCTGCACCTACGAGGTCCACGTGTGCGCTTACAAGGCCCGCGCTTGCGCCTACGAGGCTCGCGCCTGTGCATGCAAGGCCCTCGCATGCTCCTACGAGGCCCGTGCCTGCACTACAAGGACTGTGCCTGCTCCTGCGAGGCACGTACCTGCGCCTACGAGGTCCATGCTTGTGCCTATGATGTCCGCGCCTGCGCCTACGAGGCCCGTGCCTGCGCATACGAGGCCAACGCCAACGCCTAGGAGGCCCTCGCCTGCGCCTACAAGGCCAGCGCCTCATCCTACGAGGCTTGCGCATGCGCTTCCGAGGCTCGCGCCTGCGCCTACAAGGTCTTAGCTTGTTCCTGCATCTGCACCTACAAAGCCTGTGCATTCACGTGCGCCTATAAGTCCTGTTCTTGTGCCTATAAGCTCTATGCCTGCACCTACAAGAACCGCGCCTTCGCCTATGAGGCCAGCGACAACGTCTTCGAGGCCCGTGCCTACGCCTACAAGGCCGGCGCATGCGCCTATCTAGCCCGCGCCTACAAGGCCCGGGCCTACGCCTGTAAGGCTCACGCCTATGCCTGGGAGGCTCATGCCTGCGACTAGGAGGCTCGCGCCTGTGCCTGCGAGGACCTCGCCTGCGCCTACAAGGCTCATGCTTGCGCCTACATTGTCCGTGCTTGCGCCTTAGATCCCTACCATGTGCCTACCAAGCGCGCGCTTGCTTCTACAAGGCACACGCCTGCGCCTACGTGGCCCACGCATGCGCTTATAAGACTTGTGTCTGTGCCTACGAGGCCCGCGCCTGCGCCTACAAGGCCTGCGCCTACGCCTACAAGCCCTTGGCTGTGCTTAAGAGGCTTGAGCCCGTTCCTACAAGGCCTGTGCCTATGCCTACGAGGCATGTGACTGCGCCTATGAGACTCGTACTTGCGCCTACATGGCCCAAATCTGCACTTATAAGGCCGATGCATGCGCCTAGGAGGCCCGCGCCTCTGCTAGCAAGGCTCGCGCCTATGCCTATGAGGCCCCTCCCTGCGCCTACGAGGCACGCGCTTGCTCCTACAAGGCACACACTTGTGCCTAGGAGGCCTGCGCCTGAGCCTAGGAGGCCTGCGCCAGCGGGTAGGAGGCCCACGCCTGCACCTACAAGGCCCCACACCTGCGCCTAGGAGGTACGCGTCTGCGCGTACGAGGCCCGTCCCTGCGCATATCAGGCTCATGATTGCGCCTACGAGGCCTCTGCCTGTGCCTGGAAGGCCCGCGCCTGCGCCTATGAGGCCGCACCTACACCTACAAGGCCCGTGCCTGTGCCTACAAGCCCCAAGCTTGCACCTACAACGCCCACGCCTGTGCCTACGCCGCCCTCGCCTACGCCTACGAGGCATGCCCCTACACCTATAAGGCGTGGCCCTGCGCCTACGGGGCCCGTCCCTGGACCTATGAGGACCGCGCCTGCACCTACGAGGCCCATGCCTGCGCTTACAAGGCCTGCGCTTGCGCCTACGAGGACCATGTCTACATTTACGAGGCCCGCATCCGGGCCTACGAGGCCCGCGACTGTTCCTACGAGGCCCGTGCCTACGCCTATGAGGCCCATGCACGCGCCTATGAGGCCCGCGCCTACGCCAACAAAGCCCGAGCGTGCGCCTACAAGGCACGCGCCTGCACCTTCTAGGTCCACGCTTTCGCTTACGAGGCCCGTACCTGCACCTTTGAGCTCCGTGCTTGCACCTACGAGGCCCATGCTTGCATCTACGAGGCACGCGCCTGCGCCTACGATGCTAATGAATGCTTCTACAAGGCCCACACCTGCGCCATTGAGGCTCGCTCTTGTGCCTACGAGGCCGGCGCCTGCGCCTTCAAGGCCCACGCTTTTGCCAACGAGGCCTGTGCCTGCGCCTATGATCCCTATGTCTGTGCATACAAGGCCCGTGCCTTCTCCTAGAAAGCCCGCGCCTGCTCATATGAGGCCCGCGCTCCCATAGGCACAAGCACGAGCCTTGTAGGCAGAGGCACGGGCCTCGTAGGCACAGGCACAGGCCTCGTAGGCGCAGGCGCATGCCTCGTAGGCTCGGGCGCGAGCCTCCTAGGCCCAGCCGAGGGCCTTGTTGGTGTAGGCGCAGGCCGCGTAGGCGCAGGAGCAGGCCTCGTAGGCGCATGCGCGGGCCTCATACATGCACGTGCGGACGTCATAGGCATATGCGTAGGCCTCCTAGGTGTAGGCGCGTGCCTCCTAGGTGAATGCATAGATCTCGTAGGTGCAAGTGCGGGCCTCGTAGGCGCATGCGCGGGCCTTATAGGTGTAGGCACGGGCCTCGTAGGCGCAGGCGCGGTTCTCATAGGCGCAGGCGTAAGCCTAGTAGCCGCAAGTGTGGGCCTCTTAGGCGCAGGCGCGGGTCTCATAAGCGCATGCCCGGGCCTCGTACGTGCAGGCGTGGATGCTATAGGTGCAGGTGGAGGCCTTGTAGGCGCAGGCACGGGCCTTTTAGGCACATGCGTGGGCCTCGTGGACGCATACTTAGACCTTGTAGGTGTAGGTGCAGGCCTCATAGGGGCATATGCACGCCTTGTAGGCACAGGCGCAGGCCTCATAGGAGCATGCGCGGGCCTCGTACACACAAGCGCATGTCTCGTCGACATAGCCGTGGGCCTTGTAGGCACAGGCGCAGGACTCATATGTGCAAGCACCAGCCTCGTAGGCAAAAGCGTAGGCATTGAAGGTACGGGCGCGCGTCTCAAAGGCACAAGCGCAGGCCTCATAGGGGCACGTGTGGGCCTTGTTGGCATAGGCAAAGGCATCATAGGCACTGGTTTGGGCCTCGTAGGCGCAACTGCGGGCCTCGTACGTGCAGGCGTGAACCTCGTAGGCACACTTGCCCCGTAGGCACAGGCGCGTGCCTCGTAGGCGCAGGCGCGGGCCTCCTAGGTGTAGGAGCGGGTCTTGTAGGCGTAAGCGCAAGCCTCGTAGGCACAGGCAGGGGCCTTGTAGGCACAAGCGCGAGCCTTGTATGTGTGAACTCCGGCCATGTAGGCGTAGGCGCGGACTTCCTAGGCACATACGCGGGCCTCATAGGCGCATGCGTGCACCTCGTAGGTATAGGTGTAGGCGCTCGCCTCGTGGGTACATACGTGGGCCTCATAGGCACAGACCCAGGTCTTGTAGGCACAAACGATGGCCTCGTAGGCGCAGGCGCTTGCCTCGCAGGAGCAGGCACGAGCCTCGTAGGCGCAGGCGCTGACCTCGCAAGAGCAGGCACGGGCCTCGTATGCGCTGGCGAAGGGAACTTTGGTGCAGGCACAGGCCTCGTATTCTCAAGCGAGGGCCTCGTAGGCGCAGGTGCAGGTCTCGTTGGCACAGGCACAGACTTCATAGGCGCAGGCGTTGGCCTCGTAGGCGTAGTAGAAGGCCTCATACGAGCAGTCGCGGGCCATGTAAGCCCAGACGCAGGCTTCCAAAGAGTAGGTGCGAGCCTCGTAGGCACAATCACGGGCCTTGTATGCACAAGCATGTGTTTCGTGGGCGCAAGCGCGGGCCTCGTGTCAGCAGGGACGGGCCTCATAGGCGCATGAACGGGCCAATTAGGCTTGGGCGCAAGGGCAATCCTGATAGGCACAGGTGTTGGCCATGTAGGCGTAGGCGTGGGGCTTGTAAGCACAGGCGCGGTCCTCGTAGGTGGAGGCGCGTGCCTTGTAGGCTCGGGCGCGAGCCTTGTAGGCGCAGGGGCAGGCCTTGTAGTTGCAGGCGTGGGCCTCATAGGCGCAGGCACGAACCTTGTAGGCTCAGGCGTAATCCTCGAAGGCGCAGGTGCAAAACTCATAGGCGCAGGTACGGGCCTCCTAGCTGCAGGTGTGTGCCTCCTAGGCATAGGCGTGTGCCTTGTAGGAGAAAGCGTGGGCCTCGTAAGCGTAGGCGAGGGCCTTGTAGGAGTAGGCACGGGCCTCGCAGGTGCAGGCACGGGCCTTGTCGGCGTATGCGCGGGTCTCTTTGGTGCAGGTTTGGGCCACGAAGGCACAAGCACGGGCCACGTAGGCACAGTCGCAGGCCTCGTAGGCACAGGCGTGGGTCTTGTAGGCGTGTGTACGGGTCTCATAGGCACAGGCGCGAGCCTTGTAGGCGCAACTTTGGGCCTCGTAGGCGTAGGCGCGAGCCTTGTAAGCTTAGGCAGGGGCCTCATAGGCGCAGGCGTGGGCCTCGTAGGTGCAGGCATGGGCCGCTTAGGCGCAGGCGTAGGCACAGGCGTGGGTCTTGTAGGCGTGTGTACGGGTCTCATAGGCACAGGCGCGAGCCTTGTAGGCGCAACTTTGGGCCTCGTAGGCGTAGGCGCGAGCCTTGTAAGCTTAGGCAGGGGCCTCATAGGCGCAGGCGTGGGCCTCGTAGGTGCAGGCATGGGCCGCTTAGGCGCAGGCGTAGGCACAGGCGTGGGCCTCTTAGGCGCATGCATGCGCCTCGTAGGAGCAGGCGCGGTCATCGTAGGCGCAGGCGCGGGCCTGGTAGGCATAGGGAGGGGTCATAAAGAATGTAAGAATTCAAAAGTAGGTGGAGTGACAAGGAGAGAACGGAAAAGATTGAGTTGTTCCACAACATTAAGCTTGAGTATAGGAAAGTATGCAAATTAATGCGATGATTAATGTCTTGTATCGCATCTTTGGTCTATGGTTGTATCCATGAGCTCCCCATGTTTAAAGGGTTGAATGAATGTAATGCCCATCTAAAACCCTATGGGCAAGCCTTGCATTTCTAGTCAAGCTCCTCAGGTGGAAGGAAACATGGCCTTGTCCTTTTGTTTTCAGTTTGACGTCTATCTTTTTAAATGCAGTATACTGACGTAGACAAGATATCATACTATCCGCCATATTAGTTCAATTTCAGGTTTCCTTTTAAGTGCCAGTCATAATCATCCAAAAATGGTCTATTGTGGATTGTTTATGGGTTCGTCCGATTTCCCAAACTGGGAAATGACAAACTGTCATCTTCACCGACTCATTTGACCCGAAGTAAAACAAAAACACGGATCGACTCTCTGGCCCTCGTAGTTGAAACCTTTCGAAACAAACTTCATGGTGTGGATAGTCCTATTGGCGGAAGAGGTTTCCAAATGGTTCATCTCTCAATTCGCTTCTACCATTGATGTGGCCTGCCGGCCTCCTCTAGTGTGTGTGCATTTGTTGACAAATGCATAAAGGCGGGCTGACGTCAGCAATGTGTTTGTTCACTTCTAAGCTAAGAATAAAAGTTGCAGTCAGCTCGGAACTCGTCCAGAGTTGAAGTCCCTGACGTGCACGAGTCCCTTAACTCCGTGGGCAACCCGGTGACAGGCCGTTCAAGCTTTGTGACCATCCTCTCCCACCGTTGCTCGCCGAGACAACACCAGGCGCGATGGGAGGCAGCGACCGACAAGCCCGCATCAACGGAGATTTATACCACAAGATGTCAGGACACGAGAGCATCCACACCCATCTGCTCCAATAACTGAATGTGACGATAGAGGAGCTTTAGGATTCTGGTATGCATGAAGCAAGGCTCGCTGAGAGAAATACTTAACTATCAAGTGAACCCTAGACCCGTCTGGCATTTGCTGAGCCGTTTGATCTTGCAAATTGGACAAGTTTGGAGGTGAACTCCACTATTGCGGGGATCAACAATAACAAGATTAAGATTGATCCCAAGGCATTTTTTTCGCGTTGCACAGCTTGAACTTAGTGGTCTGATCTAAATACCATCCAATGGCAGCAAGAGACTGGCAGAGTTGGATCAACAGCTCAGGCAATCGCTCTCACATCGTCAATCGTCGGCGTTCTACCTCTAGAGCAGATAAATCCGAAGTGCCATGACTCTCTGACTCCACCAGAGACTTGGAGCAACTTCGCGCGCGCTACACTCCCCCGCTTTGGGAAAATGAACAAGAAAATTGACCCATGGTATTGGATTCAACGCCTAAGTCAGCAGTCCATCATGGCGGGGTACATGCTGCAATTTCATAAAAACATTGCCGGCAGCAACCTCCCTCTGATGAGCTCTGTTTATACTACAATGATGGCAGCAAGCGAGATATTCGGCGAGCAACCATCATTCTTAGAATGTACGATGACTTTCCATTAATGATCCCAGTAGCCGTTTGCATTAAGAGCACCAAATTCAGTGCTCGGATGTAGGACTCCAATGGCTGGCTATCCGAAAGCCACAATTCTTATCATGGTTGAGGGAATTTGCAGCAGGAAAAAAACCTCGTCTCCGCTATATATTGACATTGTTGATTAGTGCTATCAACAACTCTACTGGGCTTTTGGGAAGTCGAGACACATCTCGTGCGACCGTCGGAAATGGCTTTCTCCGTATCTGATAAGGATGCCAAGTAGACAACATTTTGTACCATATACAGACACTTTAAATTCAATGTTATGTACTTTGGACTCACTTACATCCGCGCAATATTCATGGCAGAGATGAACAACAATTTGGGTCTGTACTTCGACGAATTCGTCGTCTTGTATGTCGAAGACATCCTGGTATACTGATGTACCCCCGAGAAGCATATTGGACATCTCCAAAACTCTCTTGAGATTTTACAAAGAGAGAAATTCTAAAGAAAACTCTCAAAATGTGACTGAGGATGCCGTTCGATTGAGTTTTTGGGCCAGATCTTATGCGGCAAAAGGATCACCATGGACCCAAAAAGGTTGAGGCGATCATTGATTGGCCGATGTCGACCAATGTTCGGGACATCCAAGTATGTTTGCGCTTAGGCAACTACTACTGTTACCTCGTAAAGGATAACACCTAGGTGTCACCACCTCTCTCCAATTTCACTCCTACAATCACAGAGTGGAGTTAGGGAGCCAGCATAAAAGAAGCGTTCAACTCTTTGAGAGAGCTATGACCTCGATACCTACCTTACGATTCGCTGATCAAATGGTGGACTACGTCATGGCCACCGACTCGTCCGATGGAACAATCAGAGCCGCTCTCCTCCATGACTACGTCAATGGAAAACAACTGGTTGCACACATACTCGGACCCAAACTCAACTACCTAGTGCAAAAAGAGGTTCATACAATCATGCAAATTTTTAAGATGTGGCGGTGTTACTTTGGACTACCGGTGATGTATTGTCCACATCAATCATTGTGCACTGAAATATCTCAAGAATCAGCCAAGTCTAAGCGGTCGACAACATCAATGGATGGAGTTCATCGAGTCCAACTTTGATTACAACATCGAGTACCGGCCTAGAAAAGTAAATCCAGTGGATGCTCTGAGTCGACGACCAGACATAATTCCCAAAATCAGCATGCTACTCGTCGAATGTGTCCCATACCTCGCGAGGCTCTTTGTTAAGGGTTATGAGGAGTTTGACAGGACAATCAAACCAAGTTCTGGTTCAAAAAACCTTTGCGAGCGATGGTTATTCACTTGCCGAATTGCCGTGCGACCAAACGAATAAGTTCAGCGAATGCTATTAGAGAAATACCACGACATTGAACAAGGTGGACACTTCTGCGAGGGTGAAACACTCTTGAAGCTGGTGAAGTACTACTCGTTGGACAAAATGCAAGTAGGTGTGGCAGCCTTCTGCAAACCATGTGACACCTTTTTATTGGCAACTACGTCATCGGACGAGGCCACCACGACTACAACAACTTCTCCTTGTTCAGATAGAGTCGTGGGTCCATATCAGCATGGACTACTGCAAATTGTAAATTGTGTTCTAAATTCTCAAACCATGTTTTGCCTCGCAACTCATCCCTTTTCACAATCGGAGCTCTGTTTGGCATAACATCAAGTGCCGGAATTCAATTTTCAAACATGTTTTTGAATGAACATCCAAATAGTGGGCATTAGTTTTGATTCTTCCGTTCACAATAGTTAAGAAGTTTCCAAGATACTGTGAACCCCTCCACGTAGGCAAACTAGGCCATAGAACCATGAACAATAAGCGGGGGAAAACTTTGATTTCCCTAATTACAAAAGTGTTTTGACGGAGTCGAATTCGTTTCCGAGCACTCACAAACCTTCTCGTTGTGCCGCCTCCAATGAACCAAAATTGTGCATTGATAGAAGGGCAGTTCGACCTCGGGGCCCTGATTCCTTCTGCAGCTCCATATGGGGCCTTGACCCGTTTTCAATATTTCTCAACCCTGCGGCCTCAATGGCTGATCTAATCAACCCTAGGGCCTCGACGACCAATCTGATCAATCTGAAGGCCTGTTGGCAACTCGTTGCAAGTGACAGGCTCGATCCAGCAAATTTACTCGTCCACGGTCCCCCATGACTGTCGAGAAGTAGTGTTTATTGCTGAGGTTGTCACGACAAACATGTGAAACCTCATCATCCTCAACTTTTAAACATTCTTGAAATGTACTAAGTCGAAAAGAAATCTAAGATACGAACAGATCCTCGGGAAGTGGTCACTGAACATAATTTAATTTCCAACGGCATGGCCTGACGTTTTTGCCAACAAACAAGTAGGATGATGGGGGATGCAAAACACATAAACCACTTGGATCAGTTTGGCAAATAAACATGCGATGAGGAGAAAATTTTGTGAATTATAGAAAACTTTAGATGGCATGAGATTAGAACCTACCGCGATGCCAAAACAAACACAAACCAACCACTTAAACTGGTGGGCAGTCGTCCAAGATAGCAATGCCAATAGCAACCCGGTTATCTAGAGACGAGCCCTCATGTTGATTTCCGCCCGAATAAGGGCTCCTACACTGATGGATTGGACAATACGAGTCCTCTTGTTGGGACCGGATGTGAAACCCGGGCTCCCAGATCAATTTCACCCTGATAGAATCAATAGCAAAATCAGAGCGCCTATTCACCACCCTGAATCCTTTTCCCACCACGGTTGTTCCGGACTACGATGAATGCCGTGTTATGCAGTCACATAATTCAGTATTCAACCATGTGGCCCTAAAAGGCGGATGGATGAAATTCGGTGACTACCATTCCACCTTTCAGACACATTTTTCATCTATCATGTATTCACCGCTTTTAATCGCTCGTACCCCTCCAATTCACCATGTTCATTGAAATTCAGCCATGTTCTTGCACACCTACGGGTTTGAACCCATGCACTTTGGTTTAGGGAAGTCCCCTACCGTGTCGTTGTGGGCTTGCAACACAGTGCTTGTTTAACGATTCAAATCCGAACCGTTGGTAGGTCGTGTCGTGTTGGCGTGGACGTTGCGTGACGGTGACGTGGGCTAAAAACGTAGTTCCTGTACTCAGTTGGGTCCATCGTCTATCACCACGGACAGCCTGAGATTGACAGGTCAAAATGCGGCTATTCGTAGAGCGGTCCAGCTACACCTTTTCATGCACGTACTTGTCCGAGACGTCGTCCACAAAGTGGCTAGGCGTGCCAACAATCGCCTCTTACACGAGCGAATGCTCGACGAGCAGTTGAGCGGCCTAACGTAGCTGCACGAACTTCATGCAGGTCATCCTTCACAAATCTACGACATGATGCCGATGTCTCGAGATGCCTGGTACGCCATCATCAACATCATCCGCCATTACGCCTCCATCGGTGACACACGTCTCTCCGTCAAAGACAAGGATTTCATTTGGCTACAGTGTGTCACCCATGCCCTTTCAAGTGGGGACCTCATGGAGAGGTTTCAACGCGGGCCTGCCACCATCTGTCATTTTCTACGCGAAGTGGTCAATGTCATCAACTCTCCTACATCATCAGTCATCAGCTTTCTAAGAGATACACCCCGTATTCATGCATGATGGGCTGGACGATATGACTACCTTCCATGGTTTAGTGACTATGTGGGTGCTATTGATGGCACGCATGTTTTAGTCATTGTTCCTTTGCAGCGACGTTGTGCGTATGTGAATAGACACAGTCAAATCACATAGAACATACTCGCAACTTGTGTACCAGACATGCGTTTTTGTTTTGTAACTACACAATGGGAGGGTAGCGCTCATGATGCGAGGATGTTTTCAGACTCTCTCACGTGGGTTCCAACTTCCTATGCACAAGTTCCTCTTGGCTGATGCTATTTTTCTGAGGGGTACGGGCTTCTTTCGCCATACTACGGTGGACGGTACCACCTCAACGAGTTTGGACTGGGAGCATCTCGACCACAGGAATTGTAGGAGATTTTTAATCGACGACATGCGGGCGCCCGATCTATGATTGAGAGGGCATTCGGAGTCCTCAAAACTTGCTGTCATATTCTACGTGGACTTCCAAATTACGCCCTCTCTTTTCAATCGCGACTTACATTGTCCTGCTTTGTTTTACATAATCTGATCCAAGATGTGGACACAGATTCGTATGTTCATCTCGCATTTTACGATCAAGGATGGGGGGACCACGATGAGAACAGAACACGGGCAGTCATTGCAAGACAACACAGCAATGCATCAATCCGTGCAAAAAGATTACAAATGACAAGTGGGATGTGGGCACAATATGAGCATGAGTTGGAGTTGGAAAATTAAATGCGAATTGACTATTCATACATAATACATTCAGCAAGTGCTAGACAGGGGCTAATCAATATGCATCATCCCTATCCTCGCCCAAGTCCTATGCCTGCGCACCAAACAATTCACCCGTGTTCTCTGAGGAAGAACCAGTCTGACTCCCACTACCCGCGTCCTCTACCACGTAGGACATGAAATTGGGATGTGAGATTAGCTTGGGGAGTGGTGGGCGCATGGGCTTGTCGACCATGACATACGGTGGGCTGTTGGGGTCGCGTCCAAGATAGTGAGAAACCACTTCCATGCGCAGCTCACCAGAGCTGAACACATAATCCGCACACAAAGCCCAGTCCATTTTCATGGCATCCAAGAAAAAGAGCTTATTCTTCATGTGCATCATGTTGTCCGAGTCCACGAGTTTGACGGCCATGTCATAGCTTGTCTTAGGACCATCATCGGATATCACGCACTCCACCTTAGACTGCTACATGCGGTCAACATGCTCGATCTCTCGCTCAAGAACCGGCTTCCGCTTCGCCGAATGAGCTGCAACATCCTCATCACCTGTAAGGTTGACCGACTCCCCCACATCACCACATCCAACCCCCTCACTGCTTAAAACATGCTCACCACATACCTTATCTCTTGTAAATGGCTGAGTGGCATCATCAAACCATGGCAAAGGCTTCCCTTCGAGCTTACCCTGTTCAGGATTTCTACTACGCACCTCATCCCACTTCTCTAGAGACAACTCGATGTGCCATGACGTATGATTCAAGCCAATCCCACTCTGACCTACAAGGCCATAAGCTAGCTTCCAACGTGCAGCGATATTAGCTAGCCTGGACCGAACCTGAATCCTCGTGAGGTCCTCCATCATGCAGAACTCGCAAGAGAGGTGGGGTGCGATGCGGTCATGAAGCTTGGTCATCCACCCGCTCGAGCCATGGTACTCCCCCACATATGCTAGAGCCACCTTGACGAGCATGCAGTCCCTCTAGACTCTATAATGTTTTTCGAAGCTGAGCGGCGACGGTGCGGTCAGACGCAGGAGCCTTATCGCCCGGCTTGATGGAGGGCGTCGACATGGTTGGACCCATGGCTATGTTCGGCGTGGTCTTCGTGTGCATGGCCTACTCGTTCCACCCACGAACCGAAGCGATGCCAGCGTCTGAGTAGCGCCGCGAACATGGCATGAGGGGCACGTGGAGTCCACGAGCAAGCGTGGCACGGTCGTCGCCCACCAGCGGCTCTTGGTTGTACTCCACTTCACCATCGGGTGCCTCATACGCACCGTCTCGGTTACGGCGCATGCGTGCAAGGAATGGGATGTGGTCCAAGGAGGAGCCTTGTGCCATAGAGGGAGACAACGATAAAGTAGGCATGTTGGTGAAACGACCGGCGGATTTGGAGCTGGAGGGTTCTACCATGGTGTAGGACGATAGCGTCAAGAGCGAGAGAGCTGTAATAAGTGCACTGAATAGTCGTCCTTTGTGCATGGCGAGCACGAACTGACGACTCGATTATGTGGTTCGGACAGGGGTGCGCGTCGGTTCAAAAGTTTGCATTTGGATGCTCAAAGTAGAGATTTTAACGAAAGCAGTATCCACCAATCGGTACCGCTAGATTAATTAAACGTCAATTTTGTACATACATTCAAATTCACTGAAATTCAGTCACTTAATCCCGAGTTCACTACACTTTTAGTGACTTTCTTTCAGTAAAACGAGCGAAGATGGGGACCGCGACTCGACTCCACTGAAAGTTGAAGGCTTCATAGACCGCCAAAAGTCGGCGAAAATTTGCCGAACATCTTCAGTTTTTCTGGCGGGATCGCAACATCCCTCGTCATCTCGCTCACGTCCATGTCAGCTCGCCACGCATACGTGGCACGCGCGAAAGGTCGTTGAATACTGAATTATGCGACTGCGGAACTCGACAGAACTGCGTCCGCTCGACCGGCAGCAGCGGCGATTGGAGTAGAGGGCGGCGGCAGCAGGATCGCCAGAGGGCTGCGGCTGCTGCGGTAGAGGCAGCAGCTGCGACAACGGCATCAGCATGAGTAGCAGGAGTTGAGCAGCGTCGGCAGCATCGGCGGCAGCAGCTGTAGCACGGGAAGCACCAGCAGCATCAGCATCAGTAGCAAGAGCAGCAGCAGCGCCAGCGGCAGCACCAGCAGTAGCGGAAGTGGCAACATTTGCATCAGTGGCGGTGGCAGTAGCAGCAGCAGCAGCAGCAGTGTGGTCTGTGGCAGCGGCGCCATCTGACGGCCGAAACCATTCGATGGCTGATGGCGGCATCAGCGACAGCATCCCCTCTCTGGCGTACCCTTGAGCGCCCCGGTTGTAGCATTCTGACACGTGGATCTTCCTGCGCTCCCTTGAGCAAACCTCCGTTTCACACCTCGTTTGTGGCGAAGTTGCCTCATTGAATTTCATTCCCTCGAGCGTTTTCCTTTGCAAAGCGTTTTGGAAGAGTCCATCCATTGATAGCACAGCAGCCGCCTTCCCTTTTGTTTCAAGCGTTTTCCTTCCGTTTCGTCCCTCAACTTCCCTGAAATCTCATCCATCCATCTGTCGAACACTCGTTTGCTCCCCTTCCTCAACGTTTCTCCCCGGAAAAGAAAAAAAAAAAGAGAGATAAGACCATGGCGGACAGCAGCGGCAGCAGCCAGCGGCAGCAGCAGCAGCAGCAGCAGCCGCCACAAGAGCAGCAGGAGCAGAAACAGCGAGAGGAGGCGGCGAAGTCGTCAAAGCCGCAACGCTGTCAAAGGATTGGTTGCGATGAATTCTTCAACGACGACAGCAACGAAGATGGGAGCTGTTGCTATCATCCTGGGGTTTGTACCTCCCTCGCCACGCCTCCCTGATCCCCACCCCAGTTTTGCACAACGCCTAAGACATGCCTGCGAGCTGTCGTCATGGTCCGGCTTTACCTACGACAACAATGTGGATGGGGGCTGTTGTTATTATACCGGGGGTTGGTGCTTGAGACGGTTCCAAACATTCGTGAAAATGTATTTTCTGTCGTCAAGGGGTCTGTACCTCGCCTGCCCTCCCTCCCCTCCCCCCTGGCTCCTTCCGTTGTCCCTTACTGGTCCCTTTCTGTCCCAACAGCCTTCCTCACTCACCCCCTCCTCCTCCCC
>SZWC01021398.1:23959-40264 GCA_023375785.1 Penium margaritaceum | reverse complement strand
TGTGCCAGAGTTGTGCCAGAGTTGTGCCAGAGTTGTGCCAGAGGTGTGCCAAGGTGGTAGCAGTGTTGTGCCAGAGTTGTACCAGAATTGTGCCAGAGTTGTGCCAGAGTTGTTCCAGAGTTGTCCGCGGATCTACCGATCCGCGGAGCTGGCTTTCCGCAGATACATCTTTTCCCCCGCGGAGCTGCGGTGGATTTCCGCCCGACACAGTGTTGTGCCAGAGTTGTACCAGAGTTATGCCAGAGATGTGCCAGAATTGTGCTAGGGTTGAGCCAGAGTTGTACCAGAGTTGTTCCAGATGCGTGCCAGAGTTGTGTGAGGGTTATGCGAGAGTTGTGCCAGAGTTGTGCCAAAGTTGTGCCAGAGTTGTGCCATAGTTGTGCTAGTGTTGTGCCAGAGTTGTGCCAGAGTTGTTCCAGATGCGTGCCAGAGTTGTGTGAGGGTTATGCGAGAGTTGTGCCAGAGTTGTGCCAAAGTTGTGCCAGAGTTGTGCCATAGTTGTGCTAGTGTTGTGCCGGAGTTGTGCCAGATTTGTGCTAGAGTTGTGCCAGATTCATGCCAGAGTTGTGCCAGAATTGTGCTAGAGTTATGCCAAAATTGTGCCAGAGTTGTGCCAGAGTTGTAGCAGTGTTGTGCCAGAGTTTTGCCAAAATTGTGCCAGAGTTGGGCCAGAGTGTTGCCATAGTTGTGCCAAAGTTGTGCCAGAGTTGAGCCAGAGTTGTGCCAGAGTTTTGCCAAAATTGTGCCAGAGTTGGGCCAGAGTGTTGCCATAGTTGTGCCAAAGTTGTGCCAGAGTTGAGCCAGAGTTGTACCAGAGTTGCGCCAGAGTTGTGCCAGAGTTGTGTCAGAGTTGTGCCACAGTTGTGCCAGAGTTGTGCCAGAGGTTTTTCAGAGTTATGCCAGAGTTGTGTTAGAGTTGTGCAAGAGTTTTGCCATAGTTGTGCCAGAGTTGGGCCAGAGTTGTGCCAGAGTTGAGCCAGAGTTGTACCAGAGTTGTTCCAGAGTCGTGCCAGAGTTGTGCAAGAGCTGTGTCAGAGTTATGCCAGGGTTGTGCCGGAGTTGTGCCACAGTTGTGCCAGAGTTGTGACAAGTTTTGCCAGAGTTGTGCCAAAGTTATGCCAGAGTTGTGCCAGAGTTGTGCCAGAGTTGTGCGAGAGTTGTGCCAGAGTTGTGCCAGAGTTGTGCGAGAGTTGTGCCAGAGTTGTGCCAGAGTTGTGCGAGAGTTGTGCCAGAGTTGTGCCAGAGTTGTGCGAGAGTTGTGCCAGAGTTGTGCCAGAGTTGTGCTAGAGTTGTGCCAGAGTCGTGCCAGAGTTGTGCCAGAGCTGTGCCAGAGTTCTGCCGGAGTTGTGCCATTGTTGTGCCAGAGTTGTGCCAGAGTTGTCCCCGAGTTATGCCAGAGTTGTGCCATAGTTGTGCCGGAGTTGTTCCAGAGTTGTGCCAGAGTGGTACCAGAGCTGTGCCAGAGTTGTGCCGGAGATGTGCAAGAGTTGTGCCAGAGTGGTGCCAGTATTGTGCAAGAGTTGTGCCAGTTTTGTGCCAGGGTTGTACCAGAGTTGTGCTAGAGTTGTACCACAGTTGTACCAGAGTTGTGCCAGAGTTGTACCAGAGGTGCACCAAAGTTGTGCCAGAGTTGTGTCAGGGTTAGGCCAGAGTTTTGCAAGAGTTGTGCCAGAGTTGTGCCAGAGTTGTGCCAGGGTTGTGCCAGAGTTGTGCCAGAGTTGTGCCAGATTTCTGCCAGAGTTCCGTCAGAGTTCTGCCATAGTTGTGCCAGAGTTGTGCCGGAGTTGTGCTAGAGTTGTGCTAGGGTTGTGGCAGAGTTGGGCCAGAGTTGTTTCATAGTTTTGCCAGAGTTGAGCCAGAGTTGTACCAGAGGTGCGCCAGAGTTGTGCCAGCGTTGTGTCAGACTTGTGGCACAGTTGTGCTAGAGTTGTTCCAAAGTTGTGCCAGAGTTGTGTCAGAGTTTTGCCAGAGTTGTGCTAGTGTTGTGCCAGTGTTTGCCATAGTTGTGCCAGAGTTGTGCCATAGTTGAGCCAGAGCTGTGCCAGAGTTGTGACATAGTTGTGCTGGAGTTGTGCCAGAGTTGTGCCAGATTTTAGCCAGAGTTCTACCAGAGTTGCGCCAGAGTTGAGCCAGAGTTGTGTTAGAGTTATGCCAGAGTTCTGCCAGAGTCGTACTAGAGTTGTCCCAGAGTCATGCCAGAGTTGTGCCACAACGGTGCCAGAGTTGTGCCAGAGTTGTACCAGAGTTGTGCCAGAGTTGTACTAGAGTTGTGTCAGAGTTATGGCAGAGTTGTGCCATGGTTTTGCCAGAGTTGTGCTAGAGTTGTGCCAGAGTTGTGCCAGGGTTGTGCCAGAGTTGTGCCAGAGTTATGCCAGATGTGTGCCAGAGTTGTGCCAGGGTTGAGCCAGAGCTGTGCCAGAGTTGTGACAGAGTTGTGCTAGTGCTGTGCCAGAGTTGTGCCAGAGGTGTGCCAGCGTTGTGCCATAATTGTGCCAGAGTTTAGCCAGAATTGTACCAGAGATGTGCCAGAGTTGTGCCAGAGTTGTGTCAGAGTTATGCCACAGTTGTGCCAGAATTGTGCCATAGTTGTGCCAGAGTTGTGCCAGAGTTGTGCCAGGAGTGTGCCAGAGTTATGCCAGAGTTGTGCCAGAGTTGTGCCAGGGTTGTGCCAGAGTTGTGCCAGATTTGTGTCAAAGTTATGCCAGCGTTGTGCCAGAGTTGTGCCAGAGTTGTGCCAGAATTGTGCCAGAGTTGTGCCAGGGTTGTGCCAGAGTTGTGCCAGATTTGTGTCAAAGTTATGCCAGCGTTGTGCCAGAGTTGTGCCAGAGTTGTGCCAGAATTGTGCCAGAGTTGTGCCAGGGTTGTGCCAGAGTTGTGCCAGATTTGTGTCAAAGTTATGCCAGCGTTGTGCCAGAGTTGTGCCAGAGTTGTGCCAGAATTGTGCCAGAGTTGTGCCAGGGTTGTGCCAGAGTTGTGCCAGATTTGTGTCAAAGTTATGCCAGCGTTGTGCCAGAGTTGTGCCAGAGTTGTGCCAGAATTGTGCCAGAGTTGTGCCAGGGTTGTGCCAGAGTTGTGCCAGATTTGTGTCAAAGTTATGCCAGCGTTGTGCCAGAGTTGTGCCAGAGTTGTGCCAGAATTGTGCCAGAGTTGTGCCAGGGTTGTGCCAGAGTTGTGCCAGATTTGTGTCAAAGTTATGCCAGCGTTGTGCCAGAGTTGTGCCAGAGTTGTGCCAGAATTGTGCCAGAGTTGTGCCAGGGTTGTGCCAGAGTTGTGCCAGATTTGTGTCAAAGTTATGCCAGCGTTGTGCCAGAGTTGTGCCAGAGTTGTGCCAGAATTGTGCCAGAGTTGTGCCAGGGTTGTGCCAGAGTTGTGCCAGATTTGTGTCAAAGTTATGCCAGCGTTGTGCCAGAGTTGTGCCAGAGTTGTGCCAGAATTGTGCCAGAGTTGTGCCAGGGTTGTGCCAGAGTTGTGCCAGATTTGTGTCAAAGTTATGCCAGCGTTGTGCCAGAGTTGTGCCAGAGTTGTGCCAGAATTGTGCCAGAGTTGTGCCAGGGTTGTGCCAGAGTTGTGCCAGATTTGTGTCAAAGTTATGCCAGCGTTGTGCCAGAGTTGTGCCAGAGTTGTGCCAGAATTGTGCCAGAGTTGTGCCAGGGTTGTGCCAGAGTTGTGCCAGATTTGTGTCAAAGTTATGCCAGCGTTGTGCCAGAGTTGTGCCAGAGTTGTGCCAGAATTGTGCCAGAGTTGTGCCAGGGTTGTGCCAGAGTTGTGCCAGATTTGTGTCAAAGTTATGCCAGCGTTGTGCCAGAGTTGTGCCAGAGTTGTGCCAGAATTGTGCCAGAGTTGTGCCAGGGTTGTGCCAGAGTTGTGCCAGATTTGTGTCAAAGTTATGCCAGCGTTGTGCCAGAGTTGTGCCAGAGTTGTGCCAGAATTGTGCCAGAGTTGTGCCAGGGTTGTGCCAGAGTTGTGCCAGATTTGTGTCAAAGTTATGCCAGCGTTGTGCCAGAGTTGTGCCAGAGTTGTGCCAGAATTGTGCCAGAGTTGTGCCAGGGTTGTGCCAGAGTTGTGCCAGATTTGTGTCAAAGTTATGCCAGCGTTGTGCCAGAGTTGTGCCAGAGTTGTGCCAGAATTGTGCCAGAGTTGTGCCAGGGTTGTGCCAGAGTTGTGCCAGATTTGTGTCAAAGTTATGCCAGCGTTGTGCCAGAGTTGTGCCAGAGTTGTGCCAGAATTGTGCCAGAGTTGTGCCAGGGTTGTGCCAGAGTTGTGCCAGATTTGTGTCAAAGTTATGCCAGCGTTGTGCCAGAGTTGTGCCAGAGTTGTGCCAGAATTGTGCCAGAGTTGTGCCAGGGTTGTGCCAGAGTTGTGCCAGATTTGTGTCAAAGTTATGCCAGCGTTGTGCCAGAGTTGTGCCAGAGTTGTGCCAGAATTGTGCCAGAGTTGTGCCAGGGTTGTGCCAGAGTTGTGCCAGATTTGTGTCAAAGTTATGCCAGCGTTGTGCCAGAGTTGTGCCAGAGTTGTGCCAGAATTGTGCCAGAGTTGTGCCAGGGTTGTGCCAGAGTTGTGCCAGATTTGTGTCAAAGTTATGCCAGCGTTGTGCCAGAGTTGTGCCAGAGTTGTGCCAGAATTGTGCCAGAGTTGTGCCAGGGTTGTGCCAGAGTTGTGCCAGATTTGTGTCAAAGTTATGCCAGCGTTGTGCCAGAGTTGTGCCAGAGTTGTGCCAGAATTGTGCCAGAGTTGTGCCAGGGTTGTGCCAGAGTTGTGCCAGATTTGTGTCAGAGTTATGCCAGCGTTGTGCCAGAGTTGTGGCAGAGTTGTGCCATAGTTGTGCCAGAGTTGTGCTAGTGTTGTGCCGGAGTTTTGCAAGATTTGTGCCAGAGTTGTGCCAGAGTTCTGCCGAAGTTATGTCCGAGTTGTGCCAGAGTTATGCCAGAGTTGTCCCAGAGTTGTCCCAGAGTTGTGCCAGAGATGTAGTAGTATTATGCCAGAGTTGTGCCATAATTGTGCCAGAGTTGTGCCAGAGTTGAGCCAGAGTTGTACCAGAGTTGCGCCAGAGTTGTGCCACCGTTGTGTCCGAGTTGTGCCACAGTTGTGCTAGAGTTGTGCGAGAGTTGTGCCATAGTTGTGTCAAAGTTATGCCAGAGTTGTGCCAGTGTTGTGCCGGAGTTTTTCCAGAGTTGTGCCAGAGTTGTGCCAGAGTTGTGCCAGATTTGTGCTAGAGTTGTGCCAGAGTTGTGCCGGAATTTAGCCAGAGTTTTACCAGAGTTGCGCCAGAGTTGTGCTAGAGTTGTGTTAGAGTTGCGCCAGAGTTGTGCCATAGTTGTCCCAGAGTTATGCCAGAGTTGTGCCACAACTGTGCCAGAGTTAAGATAGAGTTGTGCAAGAGTTGTGCCAGAGTTGTGCCAGGGTTGTGCCAGAGTTGAGCCAGAGTTGTACCAGAGTTGTGCCAGAGTCGTGCCAGAGTAGTGTCAGAATTATGCCAGAGTTGTGCCATGGTTGTGCCAGAGTTGTGCCAGAGTTGTGCCAGAGTTGTGCCACTGTTGTGCCACAGTTGTGCCAGAGTTGTGCTAGAGTTGTGCCAGAGTTGTGCCAGAGTTGTGCAAGAGTTCTGTCAGAGTTGTGCCAGAGTCGTGCCAGAGTTGTGCCAGAGTTGTGTCAGAGTTGTGCTATAGTTGTGCCAGAGTTGTGCCAGGGTTGTTCCAGAGTTTTGCCTGAGTTATGCCAGTGTTGTGCCAGAGTTGTGCCAGAGTTGAGCCAGAGTTGTACCAGAGTTGTGCCAGAGTTGTGGCAGAGTTGTGTCAGACTTATGCCAGAGTTGTGCCAGAGTTGTGCCAGAGTTGTGCCAGAGTTGTGCCAGAGCTGTGCCAGAGCTGTGCCAGAGCTGTGCCAGAGCTGTGCCAGAGCTGTGCCAGAGCTGTGCCAGAGCTGTGCCAGAGCTGTGCCAGAGCTGTGCCAGAGCTGTGCCAGAGCTGTGCCAGAGCTGTGCCAGAGCTGTGCCAGAGCTGTGCCAGAGCTGTGCCAGAGCTGTGCCAGAGCTGTGCCAGAGCTGTGCCAGAGCTGTGCCAGAGCTGTGCCAGAGCTGTGCCAGAGCTGTGCCAGAGCTGTGCCAGAGCTGTGCCAGAGCTGTGCCAGAGCTGTGCCAGAGCTGTGCCAGAGCTGTGCCAGAGCTGTGCCAGAGCTGTGCCAGAGCTGTGCCAGAGCTGTGCCAGAGCTGTGCCAGAGCTGTGCCAGAGCTGTGCCAGAGCTGTGCCAGAGCTGTGCCAGAGCTGTGCCAGAGCTGTGCCAGAGCTGTGCCAGAGCTGTGCCAGAGCTGTGCCAGAGCTGTGCCAGAGCTGTGCCAGAGCTGTGCCAGAGCTGTGCCAGAGCTGTGCCAGAGCTGTGCCAGAGCTGTGCCAGAGCTGTGCCAGAGCTGTGCCAGAGCTGTGCCAGAGCTGTGCCAGAGCTGTGCCAGAGCTGTGCCAGAGCTGTGCCAGAGCTGTGCCAGAGCTGTGCCAGAGCTGTGCCAGAGCTGTGCCAGAGCTGTGCCAGAGCTGTGCCAGAGCTGTGCCAGAGCTGTGCCAGAGCTGTGCCAGAGCTGTGCCAGAGCTGTGCCAGAGCTGTGCCAGAGCTGTGCCAGAGCTGTGCCAGAGCTGTGCCAGAGCTGTGCCAGAGCTGTGCCAGAGCTGTGCCAGAGCTGTGCCAGAGCTGTGCCAGAGCTGTGCCAGAGCTGTGCCAGAGCTGTGCCAGAGCTGTGCCAGAGCTGTGCCAGAGCTGTGCCAGAGCTGTGCCAGAGCTGTGCCAGAGCTGTGCCAGAGCTGTGCCAGAGCTGTGCCAGAGCTGTGCCAGAGCTGTGCCAGAGCTGTGCCAGAGCTGTGCCAGAGCTGTGCCAGAGCTGTGCCAGAGCTGTGCCAGAGCTGTGCCAGAGCTGTGCCAGAGCTGTGCCAGAGCTGTGCCAGAGCTGTGCCAGAGCTGTGCCAGAGCTGTGCCAGAGCTGTGCCAGAGCTGTGCCAGAGCTGTGCCAGAGCTGTGCCAGAGCTGTGCCAGAGCTGTGCCAGAGCTGTGCCAGAGCTGTGCCAGAGCTGTGCCAGAGCTGTGCCAGAGCTGTGCCAGAGCTGTGCCAGAGCTGTGCCAGAGCTGTGCCAGAGCTGTGCCAGAGCTGTGCCAGAGCTGTGCCAGAGCTGTGCCAGAGCTGTGCCAGAGCTGTGCCAGAGCTGTGCCAGAGCTGTGCCAGAGCTGTGCCAGAGCTGTGCCAGAGCTGTGCCAGAGCTGTGCCAGAGCTGTGCCAGAGCTGTGCCAGAGCTGTGCCAGAGCTGTGCCAGAGCTGTGCCAGAGCTGTGCCAGAGCTGTGCCAGAGCTGTGCCAGAGCTGTGCCAGAGCTGTGCCAGAGCTGTGCCAGAGCTGTGCCAGAGCTGTGCCAGAGCTGTGCCAGAGCTGTGCCAGAGCTGTGCCAGAGCTGTGCCAGAGCTGTGCCAGAGCTGTGCCAGAGCTGTGCCAGAGCTGTGCCAGAGCTGTGCCAGAGCTGTGCCAGAGCTGTGCCAGAGCTGTGCCAGAGCTGTGCCAGAGCTGTGCCAGAGCTGTGCCAGAGCTGTGCCAGAGCTGTGCCAGAGCTGTGCCAGAGCTGTGCCAGAGCTGTGCCAGAGCTGTGCCAGAGCTGTGCCAGAGCTGTGCCAGAGCTGTGCCAGAGCTGTGCCAGAGCTGTGCCAGAGCTGTGCCAGAGCTGTGCCAGAGCTGTGCCAGAGCTGTGCCAGAGCTGTGCCAGAGCTGTGCCAGAGCTGTGCCAGAGCTGTGCCAGAGCTGTGCCAGAGCTGTGCCAGAGCTGTGCCAGAGCTGTGCCAGAGCTGTGCCAGAGCTGTGCCAGAGCTGTGCCAGAGCTGTGCCAGAGCTGTGCCAGAGCTGTGCCAGAGCTGTGCCAGAGCTGTGCCAGAGCTGTGCCAGAGCTGTGCCAGAGCTGTGCCAGAGCTGTGCCAGAGCTGTGCCAGAGCTGTGCCAGAGCTGTGCCAGAGCTGTGCCAGAGCTGTGCCAGAGCTGTGCCAGAGCTGTGCCAGAGCTGTGCCAGAGCTGTGCCAGAGCTGTGCCAGAGCTGTGCCAGAGCTGTGCCAGAGCTGTGCCAGAGCTGTGCCAGAGCTGTGCCAGAGCTGTGCCAGAGCTGTGCCAGAGCTGTGCCAGAGCTGTGCCAGAGCTGTGCCAGAGCTGTGCCAGAGCTGTGCCAGAGCTGTGCCAGAGCTGTGCCAGAGCTGTGCCAGAGCTGTGCCAGAGCTGTGCCAGAGCTGTGCCAGAGCTGTGCCAGAGCTGTGCCAGAGCTGTGCCAGAGCTGTGCCAGAGCTGTGCCAGAGCTGTGCCAGAGCTGTGCCAGAGCTGTGCCAGAGCTGTGCCAGAGCTGTGC
This sequence comes from Penium margaritaceum, assembly GCA_023375785.1. Classification (NCBI taxonomy): domain Eukaryota; kingdom Viridiplantae; phylum Streptophyta; class Zygnematophyceae; order Desmidiales; family Peniaceae; genus Penium; species Penium margaritaceum. Next base: position 31,908 of record SZWC01021398.1, on the reverse strand, counting down.
CAGAGCTGTGCCAGAGCTGTGCCAGAGCTGTGCCAGAGCTGTGCCAGAGCTGTGCCAGAGCTGTGCCAGAGCTGTGCCAGAGCTGTGCCAGAGCTGTGCCAGAGCTGTGCCAGAGCTGTGCCAGAGCTGTGCCAGAGCTGTGCCAGAGCTGTGCCAGAGCTGTGCCAGAGCTGTGCCAGAGCTGTGCCAGAGCTGTGCCAGAGCTGTGCCAGAGCTGTGCCAGAGCTGTGCCAGAGCTGTGCCAGAGCTGTGCCAGAGCTGTGCCAGAGCTGTGCCAGAGCTGTGCCAGAGCTGTGCCAGAGCTGTGCCAGAGCTGTGCCAGAGCTGTGCCAGAGCTGTGCCAGAGCTGTGCCAGAGCTGTGCCAGAGCTGTGCCAGAGCTGTGCCAGAGCTGTGCCAGAGCTGTGCCAGAGCTGTGCCAGAGCTGTGCCAGGGTTCTGCCAGAGTTGTGCCAGAGCTGAACCAGAGTTGTACCAGAGTTGCGCCAGAGTTGTGCCACCGTTGTGTCCGAGTTGTGCCACAGTTGTGTTAGAGTTGTGCCGCAGTTGTGCTAGATTTGTGCAAGAGTTGTGCCACAATTGTGCCAGAGTTGTGCCAGAGTTGTGCCAGAGGTGTGCCAGCGTTGTGCCAGAGTCGTGCGAGAGTTGTGCCAGAGCTGTGCCAGAGTTGAGCCAAAGTTGTGCCAGAGTTGTGCTGGTGTTGTGCTGGAGTTGTGCCAGATTTGTGCCAGAGCTGTGCCAGGGTTCTGCCAGAGTTGTGCCAGTGTTGTGCCAGAGTTATGCCAGAGTTGTGCCATATTTGTGCCAGAGCTGTGCCAGAGTTGTTCCAGAGTTGAGCCAGAGTTGTGCCAGAGTTGCTCCATAGTTGTGCCAAAGTTGTGCCAGAGTTGTACCAGAATTGTGCCAGAGTTTAGCCAAAGTTTTACCTGAGTTGTGCCAGAGTTGTGCCAGAGTTGGGTCAGAGTAATGCCAGAGTTGTGCCAGACTTGTGCCAGACTTGTGCCAGGGTTGTGCCAGAGTTGTGCCAGAGTTGTGCCAGAGTCTTGCCACAGTTGTGCCAGAGTTGTGCCAGAGTTGTGCCAGAGTTGTGCCAGAATTGTACCAGAGTTGATCCAGAGTTGTACCAGAGTTGTGCCAGAGTTGTGCCAGAGTTTTGTCAGAGTTATGCCAGAGTTGTGCCAGAGTTGTGCCAGAGGTGTGCCAGAGTTGTGTCAGAGTTAGGCCAGAGTTGTGCCACAACTGTGCCAGAGTTATGCCAGAGTTGTGCCAAGGTTGTGCCAAGGTTGTGCCAGAGTTTTGCCAGAGTTGTGCTAGAGTTGTGCCAGAGTTGTGCCACACTTGTGCCAGAGTTGTGCCAGAGTTGTGCCAGAGGTATGCCTGAGTTGTGCCAGAGTTGTGCTAGAGTTAAGCAAGAGCTGTACCCGAGTTGTGCAAGAGTTGTGCCAGAGTTGTGTTAGAGTTATGCCAGAGTTTTTCCTGAGTTGTGGCAGAGTTGTGCCGGAGTTGTGCCGGAGTTGTGCCAGTGTATTTCCAGAGTTGTGCCAGATTTGTGCCAGAGTCGTGCCATAGATGTGCCATAGTTGAGCCAGAGTTAAACCAGAGTTGCGCCAGATTTGACCCGGAGTTGGACAAGAGCTGTGAGATAGTTGTGCTAGAGTTGTGCCAGAGTTGTGCCAGAGTTGTGCCAGAGTTGTGCCAAATATTTGTCAGAGTTGTGCCAGAGTTGTGCCAGACTTGTGCCAGAGTGTTGCCAGGGTTGTGCCTGACTTGTGCCAGAGTTGTGCCAGATTTGTGCCAGAGTTGTGCCAGAGTTGTGCCACAGTTGTGCCAGAGTTGTGCCAGAGTTGTGCTAGAGTTGTGCCAGAGTTGTGCCAGGGATGCGCCAGAGTTGTGCCAGAGTTGTGCTAGAGTTGTGCCAGAGTTGTGCCAGAGTTGTCCCAGAGTTGTGCCAGAGTTGTGCCAGAGTTCTGCCAGAGTTGTGCCAGAGTTGTGCCAGGGTTGAGCCAGAGTTGTGTCAGAGTTTTGCCAGAATTGTGCCAGAGTTGTGCCAGAATTGTGCCAAAGTTGTGCTAGAGTTGTGCTAGAGTTGTGCCAGAGTTGTGCCAGAGTTGTCCCAGAGTTGTGCCAGAGTTGTGCCAGAGTTCTGCCAGAGTTGTGCCAGAGTTGTGCCAGGGTTGAGCCAGAGTTGTGTCAGAGTTTTGCCAGAATTGTGCCAGAGTTGTGCCAGAATTGTGCCAAAGTTGTGCTAGAGTTGTGCTAGAGTTGTGCCAGAGTTGTGCCAGAGTTGTCCCAGAGTTGTGCCAGAGTTGTGCCAGAGTTCTGCCAGAGTTGTGCCAGAGTTGTGCCAGGGTTGAGCCAGAGTTGTGTCAGAGTTTTGCCAGAATTGTGCCAGAGTTGTGCCAGAATTGTGCCAAAGTTGTGCTAGAGTTGTGCTAGAGTTGTGCCAGAGTTGTGCCAGAGTTGTCCCAGAGTTGTGCCAGAGTTGTGCCAGAGTTCTGCCAGAGTTGTGCCAGAGTTGTGCCAGGGTTGAGCCAGAGTTGTGTCAGAGTTTTGCCAGAATTGTGCCAGAGTTGTGCCAGAATTGTGCCAAAGTTGTGCTAGAGTTGTGCTAGAGTTGTGCCAGAGTTGTGCCAGAGTTGTCCCAGAGTTGTGCCAGAGTTGTGCCAGAGTTCTGCCAGAGTTGTGCCAGAGTTGTGCCAGGGTTGAGCCAGAGTTGTGTCAGAGTTTTGCCAGAATTGTGCCAGAGTTGTGCCAGAATTGTGCCAAAGTTGTGCTAGAGTTGTGCTAGAGTTGTGCCAGAGTTGTGCCAGAGTTGTCCCAGAGTTGTGCCAGAGTTGTGCCAGAGTTCTGCCAGAGTTGTGCCAGAGTTGTGCCAGGGTTGAGCCAGAGTTGTGTCAGAGTTTTGCCAGAATTGTGCCAGAGTTGTGCCAGAATTGTGCCAAAGTTGTGCTAGAGTTGTGCTAGAGTTGTGCCAGAGTTGTGCCAGAGTTGTCCCAGAGTTGTGCCAGAGTTGTGCCAGAGTTCTGCCAGAGTTGTGCCAGAGTTGTGCCAGGGTTGAGCCAGAGTTGTGTCAGAGTTTTGCCAGAATTGTGCCAGAGTTGTGCCAGAATTGTGCCAAAGTTGTGCTAGAGTTGTGCTAGAGTTGTGCCAGAGTTGTGCCAGGGATGCGCCAGAGTTGTGCCAGAGTTGTGTTAGAGTTATGCCAGAGTTGTGCCAGAAGTTAATCCAGAGTTATGCCAGAGTTGTGCCACAACTGTGCCAGAGTTGTGCCAGAGTTGTGCAAGAGTTGTGCCGGAGTTGTGCCAGATTTGTGCCAGGGTTGTGCCGGAGTTCTACCTGAGTTGTACCAGCGTTGTGCCAGGGTTGTGCCACGGTAATTCCAGAGTTGTGCCAGAGTTGTGCCAGAGTTGTGCCAGAGGTGTGCCAGAGTGGTAGCAGTGTTGTGCCAGAGTTGTACCAGAATTGTGCCAGAGTTGTGCCAGAGTTGCTCCAGAGTTGTGCCGGAGTTGTGCCATAGTTGAGCAAGAGTTGTACCAGAGTAGGCCAGAGTTGTGCCAGAGTTGTGTCAGAGTTGTGCCACAGTTTTGCCAGTCTTGTGCCAGAGTTGTGCCAGAGTTGTGTCAGAGTTATGCCAGAGTTGTGCCAGTGTTGTACCAGAGTTGTGCCAGATTTGTGCCAGAGGTTTGACAATGTTGTGCCAGCGTTGTGCCAGAGTTGTGCCAGAGTTGTGCCGGAACTTAGCCAGAGTTGTACCAGAGTTATGCCAGAGTTGTGCCAGAGTTTTGCCAGAGTTGTGCCAGAGTTGTGCCAGAGTTCTGCCAGAGTTGTGCCAGAGTTGTGCCAGAGTTCTGCCAGAGTTGTGCCAGAGTTGTGCCAGAGTTCTGCCAGAGTTGTGCCAGAGTTGTGCCAGAGTTCTGCCAGAGTTGTGCCAGAGTTGTGCCAGAGTTCTACCAGAGTTGTGCCAGAGTTGTGCCAGAGTTGTTTCAGAGTTGTGCTAGAGTTGTGCCAGAGTTCTGCCAGGGTTGTGCCAGAGTTGTACCAGAGTTATGCCAGAGATGTGCCAGAGTTGTGCCAGGGTTGGGCCAGAGTTGTACCAGAGTTGTTCCAGATGCATGCCAGAGTTGTGTGAGGGTTATGCGAGAGTTGTGCCAGAGTTGTGCCAAAGTTCTGCCAGAGTTGCTATAGTTGTGCTAGTGTTGTGCCGGAGTTGTGCCAGATTTGTGCTAGAGTTGTGCCAGACTTATGCCAGAGTTGTGCCAGAATTGTGCCAGAGTTATGCCAGAATCGTGCCAGAGTTGTGCTAGAGTTGTAGCAGCGTTGTGCCAGAGTTGTGCCAAAATTGTGCCAGAGTTCTGCCAGAGTGTTGCCAGAGTTGTGACAGAGTTGTGCCAGAGTTGAGCCAGAGTTGTGCCAGAGTTGAGCCAGAGTTGTACCAGAGTTGTTCCAGAGTCGTGCCAGAGTTGTGCCAGAGTTGTGTCAGAGTTATGCCAGAGTTGTGCTGGAGTTGTGCCACAGTTGTGCCAGAGTTGTGACAAGTTTTGCCAGAGTTGTGCCAAAGTTGTGCCAGAGTTGTGCCAGACTTGTGCCAGAGTTGTGCCAGTGTTGAACCATAATTGTACCAGAGTTGCGCCAGAGTCGTGCCAGAGTTGCGTCAAAGTTATGCTAGAGTTGTGCCAGAGTTGTGCCAGAGTTGTGCAAGAGTTGTGCCAGACTTTTGCCAGAATTGTACCAGAGTTGTGCCAGAGTTGTGCTAGAGTTGAGCCAGTGTCGTACCAGAGTTGTGGCAGAGTTGTGCCAGAGTTGTGTCAAAGTTATGCCAGACTTGTGGCAGAGTTGTGCCAGAGTTGTGCCAGAGCTGTGCTAGAGTTGTGCTAGAGTTGTGGCGGAGTTGTGCCAGAGTTGTGCCAGAGTTGTGCCAGAGTTGTGCCAGAGTTGTGCCACAGTTATGCCAGAGTTGTGCCAGAGTTGTGCCAGAGTTCTGCCAGAGTTGTGCCAGAGTTGTGCCAGAGTTATGCTAGAGTTGTGCTAGAGTTGTGCCAGAGCTGTGCCAGAGTTGTGCCAGATATGTGCAAGAGTTGTGCAGAGTTAGTACAGCGCTGTGCCAGAGTTGTGCCAGAGTTGTGCCAGATTTGTGTCAGGGTTATGCCAGAGTTGCGCCAGAGTTGTGCCAGAGTTGTGCCAGAGTTCTGCCATAATTCCGTCAGAGTTCTGCCATAGTTGTGCCAGAGTTTTGCCAGAGGTATGCTAGAGTTGTGCTAGAGTTGTGCCAGAGCTGTGCCAGAGTTGTGCCAGATATGTGCAAGAGTTGTGCAGAGTTAGTACAGCGCTGTGCCAGAGTTGTGCCAGAGTTGTGCCAGATTTGTGTCAGGGTTATGCCAGAGTTGCGCCAGAGTTGTGCCAGAGTTGTGCCAGAGTTCTGCCATAATTCCGTCAGAGTTCTGCCATAGTTGTGCCAGAGTTTTGCCAGAGGTATGCTAGAGTTGTGCTAGAGTTGTGCCAGAGCTGTGCCAGAGTTGTGCCAGATATGTGCAAGAGTTGTGCAGAGTTAGTACAGCGCTGTGCCAGAGTTGTGCCAGAGTTGTGCCAGATTTGTGTCAGGGTTATGCCAGAGTTGCGCCAGAGTTGTGCCAGAGTTGTGCCAGAGTTCTGCCATAATTCCGTCAGAGTTCTGCCATAGTTGTGCCAGAGTTTTGCCAGAGGTATGCTAGAGTTGTGCTAGAGTTGTGCCAGAGCTGTGCCAGAGTTGTGCCAGATATGTGCAAGAGTTGTGCAGAGTTAGTACAGCGCTGTGCCAGAGTTGTGCCAGAGTTGTGCCAGATTTGTGTCAGGGTTATGCCAGAGTTGCGCCAGAGTTGTGCCAGAGTTGTGCCAGAGTTCTGCCATAATTCCGTCAGAGTTCTGCCATAGTTGTGCCAGAGTTTTGCCAGAGGTATGCTAGAGTTGTGCTAGAGTTGTGCCAGAGCTGTGCCAGAGTTGTGCCAGATATGTGCAAGAGTTGTGCAGAGTTAGTACAGCGCTGTGCCAGAGTTGTGCCAGAGTTGTGCCAGATTTGTGTCAGGGTTATGCCAGAGTTGCGCCAGAGTTGTGCCAGAGTTGTGCCAGAGTTCTGCCATAATTCCGTCAGAGTTCTGCCATAGTTGTGCCAGAGTTTTGCCAGAGGTATGCTAGAGTTGTGCTAGAGTTGTGCCAGAGCTGTGCCAGAGTTGTGCCAGATATGTGCAAGAGTTGTGCAGAGTTAGTACAGCGCTGTGCCAGAGTTGTGCCAGAGTTGTGCCAGATTTGTGTCAGGGTTATGCCAGAGTTGCGCCAGAGTTGTGCCAGAGTTGTGCCAGAGTTCTGCCATAATTCCGTCAGAGTTCTGCCATAGTTGTGCCAGAGTTTTGCCAGAGGTATGCTAGAGTTGTGCTAGAGTTGTGCCAGAGCTGTGCCAGAGTTGTGCCAGATATGTGCAAGAGTTGTGCAGAGTTAGTACAGCGCTGTGCCAGAGTTGTGCCAGAGTTGTGCCAGATTTGTGTCAGGGTTATGCCAGAGTTGCGCCAGAGTTGTGCCAGAGTTGTGCCAGAGTTCTGCCATAATTCCGTCAGAGTTCTGCCATAGTTGTGCCAGAGTTTTGCCAGAGGTATGCTAGAGTTGTGCTAGAGTTGTGCCAGAGCTGTGCCAGAGTTGTGCCAGATATGTGCAAGAGTTGTGCAGAGTTAGTACAGCGCTGTGCCAGAGTTGTGCCAGAGTTGTGCCAGATTTGTGTCAGGGTTATGCCAGAGTTGCGCCAGAGTTGTGCCAGAGTTGTGCCAGAGTTCTGCCATAATTCCGTCAGAGTTCTGCCATAGTTGTGCCAGAGTTTTGCCAGAGGTATGCTAGAGTTGTGCTAGAGTTGTGCCAGAGCTGTGCCAGAGTTGTGCCAGATATGTGCAAGAGTTGTGCAGAGTTAGTACAGCGCTGTGCCAGAGTTGTGCCAGAGTTGTGCCAGATTTGTGTCAGGGTTATGCCAGAGTTGCGCCAGAGTTGTGCCAGAGTTGTGCCAGAGTTCTGCCATAATTCCGTCAGAGTTCTGCCATAGTTGTGCCAGAGTTTTGCCAGAGGTATGCTAGAGTTGTGCTAGAGTTGTGCCAGAGCTGTGCCAGAGTTGTGCCAGATATGTGCAAGAGTTGTGCAGAGTTAGTACAGCGCTGTGCCAGAGTTGTGCCAGAGTTGTGCCAGATTTGTGTCAGGGTTATGCCAGAGTTGCGCCAGAGTTGTGCCAGAGTTGTGCCAGAGTTCTGCCATAATTCCGTCAGAGTTCTGCCATAGTTGTGCCAGAGTTTTGCCAGAGGTATGCTAGAGTTGTGCTAGAGTTGTGCCAGAGCTGTGCCAGAGTTGTGCCAGATATGTGCAAGAGTTGTGCAGAGTTAGTACAGCGCTGTGCCAGAGTTGTGCCAGAGTTGTGCCAGATTTGTGTCAGGGTTATGCCAGAGTTGCGCCAGAGTTGTGCCAGAGTTGTGCCAGAGTTCTGCCATAATTCCGTCAGAGTTCTGCCATAGTTGTGCCAGAGTTTTGCCAGAGGTATGCTAGAGTTGTGCTAGAGTTGTGCCAGAGTTGTGCCGGAGTTGTGCCAGAGTTGTGCCAGAGTTGTCCCAGAGTTATGCCAGAGTTGTGCCAGAGTTGTGCCAGAGTTGTGCCAGAGTTGTGCCAGAGTTGTGCTAGAGTTGTGCCATAGTTGTGCTAGTGTTGTGCCGGAGTTGTGCCAGATTTGTGCTATAGTTGTCCCAGAGTTATGCCAGAGTTGTGCCACAGTTGTGCCAGAGTTGTGACACGTTTTGCCAGAGTTGTGCCAAAGTTGTGCCAGAGTTGTGCCAGACTTGTGCCAGAGCTGTGCCAGTGTTGAGCCACAATTGTACCAGAGTTGCGCCAGAGTCGTGCCAGCGTTGTGTCAAAGTTATTCCAGAGTTGTGCCAGAGTTGTGCTAGAGTTGTGC
>SZWC01021398.1:5714-16599 GCA_023375785.1 Penium margaritaceum | reverse complement strand
ACAACTCTGGCACAACTCTGGCACAACTCTGGCACAACTCTGGCACAACTCTGGCACAACTATGGCACAACTTTGGCAAAACTCTGGCACAACTCTGGCACAACTCTGGCACAACTCTGGCACAACTCTGACACTACTCTAGAACAATTATGGCAACACTCTGGCACAACTCTGGCACAACACTGGCATAACTCTAACACAACTCTGCCACAACTCTGGCACAACCCTGGCACAACTCTGGAGCAACTCTGGCATAAATCTGATACAACTCTGGCACAACTCTGGCGCAACTATGGGACAACTCTGGCTCAACATTGGAACAACTCTGGCACAACTTTGGCACAACTGTGGCACAACTCTGGCACAACCCTGGAACAAATCTGGCACAAATCTGGCACACCACTGGCACAACTCTGGCACAACTCTGGCACAACTCTAGCACAACTCTGGCACAACTCTGGCACAACTCTGGTACACCTCTGGCACAACTCTGGCACAACTCTGGTACACCTCTGGCACAACTCTGGCACAACTCTGGTACACCTCTGGCACAACTCTGGCACAACTCTGGTACACCTCTGGCACAACTCTGGCACAACTCTGGTACACCTCTGGCACAACTCTGGCACAACTCTGGTACACCTCTGGCACAACTCTGGCACAACTCTGGTACACCTCTGGCACAACTCTGGCACAACTCTGGTACACCTCTGGCACAACTCTGGCACAACTCTGGTACACCTCTGGCACAACTCTGGCACAACTCTGGTACACCTCTGGCACAACTCTGGCACAACTCTGGTACACCTCTGGCACAACTCTGGCACAACTCTGGTACACCTCTGGCACAACTCTGGCACAACTCTGGTACACCTCTGGCACAACTCTGGCACAACTCTGGTACACCTCTGGCACAACTCTGGCACAACTCTGGTACACCTCTGGCACAACTCTGGCACAACTCTGGTACACCTCTGGCACAACTCTGGCACAACTCTGGTACACCTCTGGCACAACTCTGGCACAACTCTGGTACACCTCTGGCACAACTCTGGCACAACTCTGGTACACCTCTGGCACAACTCTGGCACAACTCTGGTACACCTCTGGCACAACTCTGGCACAACTCTGGTACACCTCTGGCACAACTCTGGCACAACTCTGGTACACCTCTGGCACAACTCTGGCACAACTCTGGTACACCTCTGGCACAACTCTGGCACAACTCTGGTACACCTCTGGCACAACTCTGGCACAACTCTGGTACACCTCTGGCACAACTCTGGCACAACTCTGGTACACCTCTGGCACAACTCTGGCACAACTCTGGTACACCTCTGGCACAACTCTGGCACAACTCTGGTACACCTCTGGCACAACTCTGGCACAACTCTGGTACACCTCTGGCACAACTCTGGCACAACTCTGGTACACCTCTGGCACAACTCTGGCACAACTCTGGTACACCTCTGGCACAACTCTGGCACAACTCTGGTACACCTCTGGCACAACTCTGGCACAACTCTGGTACACCTCTGGCACAACTCTGGCACAACTCTGGTACACCTCTGGCACAACTCTGGCACAACTCTGGTACACCTCTGGCACAACTCTGGCACAACTCTGGTACACCTCTGGCACAACTCTGGCACAACTCTGGTACACCTCTGGCACAACTCTGGCACAACTCTGGTACACCTCTGGCACAACTCTGGCACAACTCTGGTACACCTCTGGCACAACTCTGGCACAACTCTGGTACACCTCTGGCACAACTCTGGCACAACTCTGGTACACCTCTGGCACAACTCTGGCACAACTCTGGTACACCTCTGGCACAACTCTGGCACAACTCTGGTACACCTCTGGCACAACTCTGGCACAACTCTGGTACACCTCTGGCACAACTCTGGCACAACTCTGGTACACCTCTGGCACAACTCTGGCACAACTCTGGTACACCTCTGGCACAACTCTGGCACAACTCTGGTACACCTCTGGCACAACTCTGGCACAACTCTGGTACACCTCTGGCACAACTCTGGCACAACTCTGGTACACCTCTGGCACAACTCTGGCACAACTCTGGTACACCTCTGGCACAACTCTGGCACAACTCTGGTACACCTCTGGCACAACTCTGGCACAACTCTGGTACACCTCTGGCACAACTCTGGCACAACTCTGGTACACCTCTGGCACAACTCTGGCACAACTCTGGTACACCTCTGGCACAACTCTGGCACAACTCTGGTACACCTCTGGCACAACTCTGGCACAACTCTGGTACACCTCTGGCACAACTCTGGCACAACTCTGGTACACCTCTGGCACAACTCTGGCACAACTCTGGTACACCTCTGGCACAACTCTGGCACAACTCTGGTACACCTCTGGCACAACTCTGGCACAACTCTGGTACACCTCTGGCACAACTCTGGCACAACTCTGGTACACCTCTGGCACAACTCTGGCACAACTCTGGTACACCTCTGGCACAACTCTGGCACAACTCTGGTACACCTCTGGCACAACTCTGGCACAACTCTGGTACACCTCTGGCACAACTCTGGCACAACTCTGGTACACCTCTGGCACAACTCTGGCACAACTCTGGTACACCTCTGGCACAACTCTGGCACAACTCTGGTACACCTCTGGCACAACTCTGGCACAACTCTGGTACACCTCTGGCACAACTCTGGCACAACTCTGGTACACCTCTGGCACAACTCTGGCACAACTCTGGTACACCTCTGGCACAACTCTGGCACAACTCTGGTACACCTCTGGCACAACTCTGGCACAACTCTGGTACACCTCTGGCACAACTCTGGCACAACTCTGGTACACCTCTGGCACAACTCTGGCACAACTCTGGTACACCTCTGGCACAACTCTGGCACAACTCTGGTACACCTCTGGCACAACTCTGGCACAACTCTGGTACACCTCTGGCACAACTCTGGCACAACTCTGGTACACCTCTGGCACAACTCTGGCACAACTCTGGTACACCTCTGGCACAACTCTGGCACAACTCTGGTACACCTCTGGCACAACTCTGGCACAACTCTGGTACACCTCTGGCACAACTCTGGCACAACTCTGGTACACCTCTGGCACAACTCTGGCACAACTCTGGTACAACTCTGGCACAACTCTGGCACACCTCTGACACAACTCTGGCACAACTCTGGCCCAACGCTGGCACAACTCTGGCACAACTCTGGCACAGTTATGGCACAGCTCTGGCACAACTCTGGGACAACTCTGGCACAACTCTGACAGAACTCTGGCACAACCCTGGCACAACTCTGGCACAACTATGGCACAAGTCTGGCACAACTCTTGCAAACCTCTGGCACAACTCTGGCACAACTCTGGCACAACTCTGGCACAACTCTGGCACAACGCTGACGCAACTCTGGAACAACTCTGGCACAACTATGCCAAAACTCTGGCACAAATCTGGCAGAACTTTGGCACAACTCTGGCACATGTCTGGCACAACTATTAAATAACTCTGGCACAATACTGCCACAACTATGGTACAACCCTGGCTCAACTTTGGCACAGCTCTCGCACAATTTTGGAACAACTCTGGCACAACTCTGGCACAACTCTGGCACAGTTCTGGCACAACTCTGGCATGACTCTGACACGACTTTGGCACAACTCTGGCGCAACGCTGGTACAACTCTGGCTCAACTCTGGCACAACTCTGGCACAACTCTGGCAAAACTCTGGCACAACTATGGCACAACTCCGGCACAACTATTGCACAACTCTGGCACAAGTAGGGCACAACTCTGGCACAACTCTGGCACAACTCTGGTACAACTCTGGCACAACTCTGGCACACTTCTGGCACAACTCTGGCACATCTCTGGCACAACTCTGGCACAGCTCTGGCACAACTCTGGCACAACTCTGGCACAGTTCTGGCACAACTCTGGCATGACTCTGACACGACTTTGGCACAACTCTGGCGCAACGCTGGTACAACTCTGGCACAACTCTGGCACAACTGTGGCACAACTCAGGCACAACTCTGGCACAACTCTGGTACAACTCTGGCACAACTCTGGCACACTTCTGGCACAACTCTGGCACATCTCTGGCACAACTCTGGCACAGCTCTGGCACAACTCTGGCACAACTCTGGCACAGTTCTGGCACAACTCTGGCATGACTCTGACACGACTTTGGCACAACTCTGGCGCAACGCTGGTACAACTCTGGCACAACTCTGGCACAACTGTGGCACAACTCAGGCACAACTCTGGCACAACTCTGGTACAACTCTGGCACAACTCTGGCACACTTCTGGCACAACTCTGGCACATCTCTGGCACAACTCTGGCACAGCTCTGGCACAACTCTGGCACAACTCTGGCACAGTTCTGGCACAACTCTGGCATGACTCTGACACGACTTTGGCACAACTCTGGCGCAACGCTGGTACAACTCTGGCACAACTCTGGCACAACTGTGGCACAACTCAGGCACAACTCTGGCACAACTCTGGTACAACTCTGGCACAACTCTAGCACAAATATGGCACAACACTGGCACAACTGTGGCTCAACTCTGGCACAACTCTGGCACAACTCTGGCACAACTCTGGCACAACTCTGGCACAGCTCTGGCACAACTCTGGCACAACTCTGGCACAGCTCTGGCACAACTCTGGCACAACACTGGCACAACTCGGGCACAATGTCCGCATAGCTCTAATACAACTCTGGCGGAACTCTGGCACAACTCTGGTACAACTCTGGCTCAACTGTGGCACAACTCTGTCACGACTCTGGCATAACTCTGGCATAAATGTGGTACAACCCTACCACAACTCTGGCACAACTCCAGCACAACTCTGGCACAACTCTGGCACAACACTGGCACAAATATGGCACAACTTTAAAAGAACTCTGGAACAACTCTGGCACAACTATGGCACAACACTGGCACGACTCTGGTTCAACCCTGGCACAACTCTGGCACAACTCGGGCACAACTCTGGCACAAGGCTGGCACAACTCTGGCACAACTCTGGCAAACCTCTGGCACAACTCTGGCACAACTCTGGCACAACTCCTTCACAACTCTGGCACAACACTGGCACAACTCTGGCACAACTCTGCCACAACTCTGGCACCACTCTGGCACAACTCTGGCAAAACTGTGACACGACTCTGGAAGAACTCTGGCACAACATTGGCACAACTCTGGCACAACTCTGGCACAACTTTGGCACAACTATGGCACAACTCTGGCATAACTCTGACACAACCATGGCACAACTCTGCCACAACTTGGGTACAACTCTGGCTCAACTCTGGCACAGTTCTGGCGTAACTTTGGAACAACTCTGGCACATCTCTGGCACAACTCTGGCACAATTCTGGCACAACTCGGGCATAACTCTGGCGCAACGCTGGTACAGCTCTGGCTCAACTCTGGCAGAACTCTGGCACAACTATGGCACAACTCTGGCACAACTATTGCAAAACTCTGGCATAACTCTGGCACTACTCTGGCACAGCTCTGGCACAACTCTGGCACCACTCGGGTACAACTCTGGCACAACTCTTGCAAAACTCTGGCATAACTCTGGCACTACTCTGGCACAAATCTGGCACAACTCTGTCACATTCAGCACAACTCTGGCACAACTCTCGCACAACTCTGGCACAACTCTGGTACAGCTCTGGTTGAACTCTGGCACAACTCTGGCACACCTCTGGCACAACTCTGGCACAGCGCTGGTACAACTCTGGCACAACTCTGGCATAACTCTGGCCCAACTCTGGTACAGCTCTGGCACAACTCTGGCACCACTCGGGTACAACTCTGGCACAACTCTTGCAAAACTCTGGCATAACTCTGGCACTACTCTGGCACAAATCTGGCACAACTCTGTCACATTCAGCACAACTCTGGCACAACTCTCGCACAACTCTGGCACAACTCTGGTACAGCTCTGGTTGAACTCTGGCACAACTCTGGCACACCTCTGGCACAACTCTGGCACAGCGCTGGTACAACTCTGGCACAACTCTGGCATAACTCTGGCCCAACTCTGGTACAGCTCTGGCACAACTCTGGCACCACTCGGGTACAACTCTGGCACAACTCTTGCAAAACTCTGGCATAACTCTGGCACTACTCTGGCACAAATCTGGCACAACTCTGTCACATTCAGCACAACTCTGGCACAACTCTCGCACAACTCTGGCACAACTCTGGTACAGCTCTGGTTGAACTCTGGCACAACTCTGGCACACCTCTGGCACAACTCTGGCACAGCGCTGGTACAACTCTGGCACAACTCTGGCATAACTCTGGCCCAACTCTGGTACAGCTCTGGCACAACTCTGGCACCACTCGGGTACAACTCTGGCACAACTCTTGCAAAACTCTGGCATAACTCTGGCACTACTCTGGCACAAATCTGGCACAACTCTGTCACATTCAGCACAACTCTGGCACAACTCTCGCACAACTCTGGCACAACTCTGGTACAGCTCTGGTTGAACTCTGGCACAACTCTGGCACACCTCTGGCACAACTCTGGCACAGCGCTGGTACAACTCTGGCACAACTCTGGCATAACTCTGGCCCAACTCTGGTACAGCTCTGGCACAACTCTGGCACCACTCGGGTACAACTCTGGCACAACTCTTGCAAAACTCTGGCATAACTCTGGCACTACTCTGGCACAAATCTGGCACAACTCTGTCACATTCAGCACAACTCTGGCACAACTCTCGCACAACTCTGGCACAACTCTGGTACAGCTCTGGTTGAACTCTGGCACAACTCTGGCACACCTCTGGCACAACTCTGGCACAGCGCTGGTACAACTCTGGCACAACTCTGGCATAACTCTGGCCCAACTCTGGTACAGCTCTGGCACAACTCTGGCACCACTCGGGTACAACTCTGGCACAACTCTTGCAAAACTCTGGCATAACTCTGGCACTACTCTGGCACAAATCTGGCACAACTCTGTCACATTCAGCACAACTCTGGCACAACTCTCGCACAACTCTGGCACAACTCTGGTACAGCTCTGGTTGAACTCTGGCACAACTCTGGCACACCTCTGGCACAACTCTGGCACAGCGCTGGTACAACTCTGGCACAACTCTGGCATAACTCTGGCCCAACTCTGGTACAGCTCTGGCACAACTCTGGCACCACTCGGGTACAACTCTGGCACAACTCTTGCAAAACTCTGGCATAACTCTGGCACTACTCTGGCACAAATCTGGCACAACTCTGTCACATTCAGCACAACTCTGGCACAACTCTCGCACAACTCTGGCACAACTCTGGTACAGCTCTGGTTGAACTCTGGCACAACTCTGGCACACCTCTGGCACAACTCTGGCACAGCGCTGGTACAACTCTGGCACAACTCTGGCATAACTCTGGCCCAACTCTGGTACAGCTCTGGCACAACTCTGGCACCACTCGGGTACAACTCTGGCACAACTCTTGCAAAACTCTGGCATAACTCTGGCACTACTCTGGCACAAATCTGGCACAACTCTGTCACATTCAGCACAACTCTGGCACAACTCTCGCACAACTCTGGCACAACTCTGGTACAGCTCTGGTTGAACTCTGGCACAACTCTGGCACACCTCTGGCACAACTCTGGCACAGCGCTGGTACAACTCTGGCACAACTCTGGCATAACTCTGGCCCAACTCTGGTACAGCTCTGGCACAACTCTGGCACCACTCGGGTACAACTCTGGCACAACTCTTGCAAAACTCTGGCATAACTCTGGCACTACTCTGGCACAAATCTGGCACAACTCTGTCACATTCAGCACAACTCTGGCACAACTCTCGCACAACTCTGGCACAACTCTGGTACAGCTCTGGTTGAACTCTGGCACAACTCTGGCACACCTCTGGCACAACTCTGGCACAGCGCTGGTACAACTCTGGCACAACTCTGGCATAACTCTGGCCCAACTCTGGTACAGCTCTGGCACAACTCTGGCACCACTCGGGTACAACTCTGGCACAACTCTTGCAAAACTCTGGCATAACTCTGGCACTACTCTGGCACAAATCTGGCACAACTCTGTCACATTCAGCACAACTCTGGCACAACTCTCGCACAACTCTGGCACAACTCTGGTACAGCTCTGGTTGAACTCTGGCACAACTCTGGCACACCTCTGGCACAACTCTGGCACAGCGCTGGTACAACTCTGGCACAACTCTGGCATAACTCTGGCCCAACTCTGGTACAGCTCTGGCACAACTCTGGCACCACTCGGGTACAACTCTGGCACAACTCTTGCAAAACTCTGGCATAACTCTGGCACTACTCTGGCACAAATCTGGCACAACTCTGTCACATTCAGCACAACTCTGGCACAACTCTCGCACAACTCTGGCACAACTCTGGTACAGCTCTGGTTGAACTCTGGCACAACTCTGGCACACCTCTGGCACAACTCTGGCACAGCGCTGGTACAACTCTGGCACAACTCTGGCATAACTCTGGCCCAACTCTGGTACAGCTCTGGCACAACTCTGGCACCACTCGGGTACAACTCTGGCACAACTCTTGCAAAACTCTGGCATAACTCTGGCACTACTCTGGCACAAATCTGGCACAACTCTGTCACATTCAGCACAACTCTGGCACAACTCTCGCACAACTCTGGCACAACTCTGGTACAGCTCTGGTTGAACTCTGGCACAACTCTGGCACACCTCTGGCACAACTCTGGCACAGCGCTGGTACAACTCTGGCACAACTCTGGCATAACTCTGGCCCAACTCTGGTACAGCTCTGGCACAACTCTGGCACCACTCGGGTACAACTCTGGCACAACTCTTGCAAAACTCTGGCATAACTCTGGCACTACTCTGGCACAAATCTGGCACAACTCTGTCACATTCAGCACAACTCTGGCACAACTCTCGCACAACTCTGGCACAACTCTGGTACAGCTCTGGTTGAACTCTGGCACAACTCTGGCACACCTCTGGCACAACTCTGGCACAGCGCTGGTACAACTCTGGCACAACTCTGGCATAACTCTGGCCCAACTCTGGTACAGCTCTGGCACAACTCTGGCACCACTCGGGTACAACTCTGGCACAACTCTTGCAAAACTCTGGCATAACTCTGGCACTACTCTGGCACAAATCTGGCACAACTCTGTCACATTCAGCACAACTCTGGCACAACTCTCGCACAACTCTGGCACAACTCTGGTACAGCTCTGGTTGAACTCTGGCACAACTCTGGCACACCTCTGGCACAACTCTGGCACAGCGCTGGTACAACTCTGGCACAACTCTGGCATAACTCTGGCCCAACTCTGGTACAGCTCTGGCACAACTCTGGCACCACTCGGGTACAACTCTGGCACAACTCTTGCAAAACTCTGGCATAACTCTGGCACTACTCTGGCACAAATCTGGCACAACTCTGTCACATTCAGCACAACTCTGGCACAACTCTCGCACAACTCTGGCACAACTCTGGTACAGCTCTGGTTGAACTCTGGCACAACTCTGGCACACCTCTGGCACAACTCTGGCACAGCGCTGGTACAACTCTGGCACAACTCTGGCATAACTCTGGCCCAACTCTGGTACAGCTCTGGCACAACTCTGGCACCACTCGGGTACAACTCTGGCACAACTCTTGCAAAACTCTGGCATAACTCTGGCACTACTCTGGCACAAATCTGGCACAACTCTGTCACATTCAGCACAACTCTGGCACAACTCTCGCACAACTCTGGCACAACTCTGGTACAGCTCTGGTTGAACTCTGGCACAACTCTGGCACACCTCTGGCACAACTCTGGCACAGCGCTGGTACAACTCTGGCACAACTCTGGCATAACTATGGCATAACCCTGGCACAATTCTGGCACAACTCTGGCGCAGCTCATGCATAACTCTGACACAACTCCGACACAACTCTGGCACAACCCTGGCAAAACTCTGGCACAACTCTGGCACAACTCTGGCACAACACTGGCACAACTCTGGCACAACTCTGCCATAACTCTGACACAACTCTGGTCCAACTCTGCCACAACCCTGGTACAACTCTGGCCCAGCTCTGGCACAACTGTGGCACAATTCTGGTACAACTCTGGCAGAAATCTGGCACAACTCTGGCACAACACTGGCACAACTCTGGCACAACTCTGGCAGAACTCTGACACAACTCTGGCACAGCTCTGGCGCAACTCTGGTACAACTCTGGCTCAACTCTGGAACAACTCTGGCACAGCTCTGGCGCAACTCTGGTACAACTCTGGCTCAACTCTGGAACAACTCTGGCACAACTCTGGCACAATTCTGGCACACCTCTGGCACAACTCTGGCACAACTCTGGCACAACTCTGGCACAGCTCTGGCGCAACTCTGGCACAACTCTGGCACAACTCTGGCACAGCTCTGGCGCAACTCTGGCACAACTCTGGCACAACTCTGGCAAAACTCTTACACAAATCTGGAACAACTCTGGCACAACTCTGGCACAACTCTGGCACAACTCTGGCATAACTGTTACACAACTATGGCACAACTCTGCCACAATTCTGGTACAACTCTTGATCAACTCTGGCACAGCTCTGGGATAACTTTGGAACAACTCTGGCACATCTTGGGCACAACTCTGGCACAATTATGGCAAAACCCTGGCACAAATTTGGCAAAAATCTGACACAACCCGGGCACAACTCTGGCGCAACGCTGGTACAACTCTGGCTCAACTCTGGCACAACTCTGGCACAACTATGGCACAACTCTGGCACAAGTTTTGCAAAACTCTGGCACAACTCTGGCACAACTCTGGCACAACTCTGGTACAACTCTGGCACAAC
>SZWC01021397.1:22325-40610 GCA_023375785.1 Penium margaritaceum | reverse complement strand
TTTTTTTATTACCTTTTTTTAGTTTGAATGTGTTTGTTTGTCTCTATTTGTACTTACAAGCACACATATGAGGATGGATCTATATTTATAGGTTTTTTAAAATTCGATACATATTTGTTGTGAATGCGCTCATGTCTATATGTCTTTATCTTTCATTCGAATCTATGTTTATCATTGTATTTATGTACCTAATCATGGACATATGTACGTAAACGTTTGGGTGTATTAATGTGTCAATTTATTAGAATATTCCCATATTTGCATTAACATATGATGGGTTGTTTTTTACTCGTTTAAAAATTATGTGTAAGTGTTGTTTTCGGTTTTGGTTGATGTGCGTATTCATACCAATATTGTTTTGCTCAGGATGCAGTCTGAAGAAATGCGATAGTTATGGTCTCACAAAAAGATTAGGGTACGGGTGTACGTTTCGCCACTGCGGTCCTTGTGACAATTAGCTTTCTCGCGATTAGTTCTAAGCGGTCGTGCGGATTTCTGTTCGACTTTCAGTGTCGGTGTACTCTCGCTTAAGGATGTGTTCTTTTATTGTATGTTTTCTGGGTCCTGTTCGGTCGAATCGCCGGTGGTTAAGTTCCCCTCGACTATGTTTTTCCCGCGATTTTTGCTTTGCGTCCCTTTAGTCGGGGGATTTCCGGCCACCCAGACCGATTTGTCCCCGCGAGAGCTGCTTCCGAGTCCCTCCTGTCCCTCCCCCTCACTGGCGCGGCGTCCCTATGGTGTGGGTATCCCCATGTTCCCTCACCTCTAAGGCTGTCTTAGCCACACAAAAAAAAATCCAAGTGCAAGTGAACATAGATAGATCGTGTATTATGGACAACGGTCGCGGCTGGACGGGCACAAAATAACTTTCCAAGCCGGAGTCTTCACCTTGTTTCCGTTCTTGTTTAATGTCTACTAAGGAGCTTCAGAATGTGAGACGCAATGTGGACACCTTTGGAGGTTTGTTTTGTTCAATCGTAAATAGCACCCACGGCAAAAATGAAACCCATACCTGCTTCCGAAAATAGATAGTTATGGACATACGATGATAATGTCATATCGACGTAGGAGATAGAGAAGTTAATCATGACGGATATTCAGCTGTGGCAAATGTGTGGTTCTATCTTACAATGCCTACAAACTCGTGAAGTTTGTACCATGATTTTGGATGTATGCCGTATACTGGCAGCATACAACCTGGCTGTATGCTGCCAGCATCGCACAGTTCAGCAGCGGTTCGACGTTGTGCGAGCGTGCGAACCTGGTCGTTCCGTCGTGGCCTACATGCTTGTCGCTTCCGATGAGACAAAAATTGTCGACGATTATCCGGAATGCAGAGTAGAAATGCGATTGCTCAACTGCGCGTTCTAGTTCATAGGGTTTGGGCTTGTCGTCCTCATTCCGACGGCTCAAGATACAATTTACCGAAGACACGAAATAAGTTTGACAATAATAGTCTGAGAAGGAATTTGTTTTGTTTCCTGGAACACCGGGCTGGAAACAGCCTCGACGAATGATACAGTAGCCCGGACATTCTGCCAGATCGGACAGGGCCGACCTTCCCCGGCAGTAAGAAAAGGAGATTGTACAAAAGGGGCATTCTAGCTATGGTATCCAGACAACCGTGGGCATGAACCTGCCATACCCAAGGCAAAACCTATGTGTCTCCATATCCAGCACTCATAAAGCAATAAATAGATGGCTTCCATGCAATCACCATTGATATGCATCACTCCTCGAGGATGTCTAGAGGGATCATGGTCGATCAATCGTGACTACCTACCTTGAGAATTCTCAAGTCAGCACACACCATTTTCTTCCTCGACCAAAAACGTTTGGTGCGGACAAAGACCGCACAAAACACATAACCAAACATTGGAAGAGGAGGTCTCTTTGTAAGAATAATAGATCGATATAATTTTTCACTTGTAACGAAGCCAAAACAGTAATCTTCAGATTTCCAAAGATTGTCACTACACGCCAACAACCTATCCCATTCGACATCTACGGTCCAATGTTTTTTGCTTGGATAGGCACTTGTGAGGCTCCAAAGTAGTATTGGAACACTTAAAAGAATGAAATTCAACCCCATTAAACCTTCACAAAACCATAAGAATGGATTTTGTAAGCGCTGAAAGGAGTTTATGATATGACCACTACGGTGTTACCAATATGCAATGTTGAAATTATGATTTCATCACATTTTTGGATAGATTGATGTTTCTTCCAAAGCATATGAATTTCATATTTTTTTCAACTTCCTTCTTAAACAAGAAACAAATGATTTAAAACTTGTATTCACAAATATCTTATCATTTACCGTGCTCCCACCACATTTTGGTGTACCGTACTAGTATTTAAAAGGTGTTTAAATTATGTTTTTGCACGTCATTTTGGCTTTGTCCCAAATGAAGTCACCTAAATATGTCCTTGTCCCTTAATTGTGTCACATCTATATTTCATATTTTGCCCCTAGCCTCTCGCGTGTGTGCGGCACATACAAGGAAATTACGATAACTTTGTGCGAGACCTTAGGTACAACACCGACATGTGCAGTCAGTCCGCTTCGCAGACTGACTGCACACGTCGGAGTCGTCGTCGAAGTCGAAGTTCGAAGTTTAAAGTTCGAAGTTCGAACTTTGAACTTTGACAGTTACGCACATGACCGGGGTCGAGACAGACCTCCTGAAAAAAAAGCAGTATGTCCTCATGACAAACAAAGATTTACTCTTTTGTCCTTGTGTGTAATTCATATAGCTCCACAACTATTTTTCTTCATATTCTTCACTTTTCGCCTCAACCTTTTAAGTACTAGTACGGTATGTCCACATTAAATGTCTTTGGGCTTGTATAAATGTTAAGAAATTGTACATAATTCATAGTAATGCAGAAAAAAATGCATGCTTGGTGGTATGATTTTGAAAAGTTGCAAGAATGAATAAAGATAGCCATGAAGTTAAGTTCTGTTTCCATCAATGACCCCTTGTAAGGTATTTGCTAGAACTTGGACCTGAATTCATTTTTGTCCATTTGAAATAAATTACAACACAAATGAAAATTCATATTGTTCCGAAATGCCTCTGCAATATGTCTTCCATCACGTAATTAATGAATTTTTATAGACACTAAAAATTTAAAACCTGAATCTAAAAGTTAATTTTATTATACATACAGAAAAAATTTATGACGTTGATAGAAGATGTTGTGATGCTTTGTTGCACATTGTTTGAAGTGGAAGTATTGTCTGAATCCTTTGTTATGAGATGTTAAAGGGCTAGAATGAAATATTTATTTCAGCTTTACCATATATTAATTGTAGTAAATTTGACAAAATCCTTGGCCAATTAGGCCAAAACCGTGGTTCTTGAGGGTCTCTGACCCTCAAACCAACCCGTCCAATTGTTCACAGGCCATGGACCCCCCACTCAAACCACGTGGCGCCGGCTGTGCGCTACATTCCCCCACCAGAGGAGTGAGCACGGTGCTTGAGGGTCTTTGAATCTCAAGCCATCCTGTCCTATCGCACGGAGGCGAGAGGCCCCCACTCGATGCAAGTGGCACCGGCCGTGCGCTACATTATATGACACATTTCATCAAGATTAAGTGAAAGAATCATGATCGCAAGCTTTGGTTTAAATGACGAACAAAGTCATGCTTAATATTTGATTGATAATTGGGCTTGAGAGATCCAATACCATTCCAGCAATTTGAAAAAACAAATCATTCATAATGATGATTTGTACATCATAAAATTTTTATTTCAAGTGTACCTCATTAGTTGGTTACGTATATTGAATTGATTCCAATTTAATATCGTTTAATGATGTTTTGTGATAACCAATATTTAGCAATTATTTACATCACAAATTTTATGTTACGTGAAACACATTTAAATATTTTAAGTAGAAAATAATCAATACTTGTTTCATTTTGAGTATCAGTGTACTAGAAATAAATACGTACAAAGTGAGATATTATGAATCGGAGTATAATGTGGAATTGGAATGATTTTATTCCAAATTTGTTTTTATAAATATTTCATTGTATAAAATAAAACCGAAAATCATGTTCTAAAATGATTATGGTTATGCAACTCCTACCAACAACATATATATATGGAGCTGATATTTGCAGCATGGAACAAAATGACACCCATTCGACCATGAAATATTTACGCCAAATATGTATTTCGTGAGATTTTAATATATTTTCTAAAATTTGATTTTTGTTTTTGGTTGACAATGAAAATGGTTTTTGATCGAAGAAGAATGTTTTATTTGAAACATTACACTTTTCCTGTTTTTAAAATTTGTGAAGTGTGAAATGGAATCAAATAATTTCCAAGGAATACATTTATAATCATTATAATAACTGTTAAAATTTAATGTATACATTCCCTCTTTATCTCATGTTTAAATTTTTCCTATCATTAGTCATCTTGCTCAATAGTTGCAAAAAAATGAGCCAACTTCTTGGCTTAGTTTATGTCCACATCCAGTTGAAGAGATTTTTACTTACTTGGGGTCTAACCCGAAATCACTTTTCAGGCCTTTGCTCGCTAGCATCCTACAAGCGTTGTTTGTCTCTTGACCAAAAAAGTGACTCCACGGTAACGTGCCATTTCATGACTACACTATTATAAGTAGCACTTGAGGTAAACCCACACCTCATACTAGAAACCCTTGGGTCCCATCTGCTTCTAATGGGAAATTCCACCTTGCTTAACTAGTCCTACATAGCCCATCTCCCAATGGTGGCCACCACTAATCGACACAACCACAGAGCTCTCTCATAGCAAGGCCTATTTGCCAACTCCAACACCCTAGGCTCGCCCCACTGCTCCAACAATGCACCTCTTAGCACCTATGGATCTTCTTTATAAGAGTTCACATAGCCACGGCCATTGGAGCATGAACATCTCCCATATTCCTTGTGAACTACGTCCATTCCTAAGCCACTAGAGTGTAACTCCTAAACCTGTAACATAACCCTCAAGTAGACCCCTTTGGCCATTACGCTACATTCAACCCCTCGTTACCAAAATAAGTAATGATGTGGAGCTGATCCACATTAAAATAAAACAAATATTGAATCTAACGCACCACACACAATCTAATCGACCCGCATCACTTACCACAATAATGCCGCCATTCCGAAATACATCATTCTCGCCTAGGAGGATGTAATCGCCAATCAACCCCCCTTATGAAGCCACCAAGAGAACATTGTGAGTGAAAAAGGTAGAAGAGGTGTACCACCATGGTGTGTACCATGGTGGTACACACCATGGTTGTCTATGACCTAATCTCATTTGACTATTACACAATATACCTCATGAAAACAACTTATAGTGTTATCTACCTCTCCTTCCCAGAAACCCTTTCAGAGTACCGCACCATGATTGCTTTAACCTTTCTCAAGGTACTAGAGGATATAACCCCCTTCGCTCTTGTATACGTTTCTTTTTGTACAAGCCTTAACATTAATAACATCTTTCCCAACGGTACACGTTACGCTATAGAGATGTTCGCAATTCTGTAGGCCAATTTTGATGCAATCATCATTATCCAAGTCTCTTATGGATATTCCCTCCCTCTTAATAAGCTTACTCCACCTCCATTTTCATGAGAACAATTCTATTCATGCTATAAGGGGCACCCTGAAGGGTATGACCAAAGCCCACCCCATGGACTTTCTCTTGCGCACTAATGCGCCAATGTTTCACTTTGCCCCTTACACCAAGCCAATGCTATTAAAATTATAGACCCAAAAGTGTGACCACTATGGACACAAGTACGAGCCCCCAAATCACCACATCTTCACTAGGGAACACTATCGTCTTATAGTTATCTCGGACTATAACATTCAACCTATTTGCAACGTGAAAAGTAAGTAGAGCACCTTCATCTTCCTACCACCCACCCACTTACTTACATATTTGCCTCCCTTTTCTATACAATAGTCCTTTGCCAACCAACGAGCAACCTCCCCTTTCCAGCATAACACATTGGTGCACACCATCTTGAACTTCCATTGCGTTTTCTCTAGTTTAAAACATTGGGCAAATTCAAGGACTTCAAGTTAATTGCGTATGTTAAGGAAGATAAGGGCGTGGTTTCACCTTCATGGGCTGTCGCAAGAAGTAACATGCTTTCCTTTTTGGGATTGTAGCCCCTCCCATGGCAAGACCCTAGTAGAGCTTGTGGAACACACTTGCACCTCCTAGACGCATGTGTCGAAACACGCTCAAGGTCTAGTCTACTAGAAGTTATGTCCTTTCTTAGTGCATACACTATAAGGAGGATATGAAATTCTTGAATGCAAAGCTCAAACGGAAACAAGGCACCACCTAGTTAGAATCCATACAAGAATAGACAGCAAATACATCGGCAAATGTTACATACAACCACATGGATGTCTAGACAACCACCTCGACCCCATTCCAAGGGTGAGCCACAAGAACCCTTGCTCCACCTTCAAATTGTCTCAAGCACAAGACAACCATCCCATCATCAAGCACTAACACAGCATTTTTTCTCCTGTAAAAGTGGTGGTTTTCACGTCCATGGGGTGTCACAAGAAGTACCATGTTTGCTTATGTACAACATCAACCCCACCCATAGCAAGATTCTTAGAGAGCTTGCGGACCTTATTTGCAACTACAAGACCGATGCGTTGAAACTCACTTACGCCGTCAAGACATAGTCTGCTAGATGTCACATCCTTTCCTATTGCATAAAATACCTGGAGCTAAAAATATGTTTGAACACAAAGTTAAAACGTAATTGATATAACCCCACACAGAATCCACGGAACCCCATTCAACGAATTCACCACCAATATTCGCAACAAACCTCTTGGATTCTTCGGACACCATGTCTAGTCATTCCATGGGCCACCCATTACAACCTTAACTCCACCTTTGAAATGTTTCAAGCACAAAACAACTGCGCAATCTTCAAGCACTACCATGATAGTCGCTCCCCCATCAAACGGATGGTTTTCACCTACATGGGTTGTCACATGAAGTACCATGTTTGCATTTTTGTGACTTCAACCTCGTCCATGGCAACAACGTAGATGAGCTCGTAGACCACATGTACAACTCCAAGACAAAACTTGCTCATGCCCTCAAGACATGGTTTCATAGAATTCACGTCCTTTCCTTATGTTTAGACAACAGGGAGCTAAAGAAATGCTTGAACGCAAAGTTGAAACCAAACCAACACACCCCTTAGCTAGAATACAAAGTACCCCACCCAATGAATACACTCTCAAACTTTACAACGAACCTCATGGACGTCTCGATAGCCACCTCAACCTCCCTTTGGGGATCAGCTATGCCAAACGTCACTTTGCCTTTGAAAATTTTGAAGCTTGGAACCATTTCCCCATATTCAAGCCCTATTAAGGTACCCTCAGAGTTGAAGAACAAGACGATGCCATGTGGTCAGTCGACAAGTATGGCATCATTTTTGCCTAACATGTAAGTCCTACGAGTGCCCACTACTCTTTCATGCCTTATTTATGTTGTTCCACATCTTTAAAATGGTGTCTATGTGTGTGCAGGATCGCTTTGAGTGACAACTGACAATTCCAATTAGTGAATTGAACACAAGTCATCCCATAATTACTGCCATCAAATCTGCACCAAGACTAAACCCCATTATGCACATTCCCCTTACTTCTTAATAGGGTTTAATGCAATCCCCCATGTTGACAAGGATTTTCCTTTTTTAGTTTCCCCTCTTGTCCCCAAATATCTCCACATTTGTCATACAAAATGCAAAGCATTTAATCATAAAAGGCAAAAGCACTTGAAAAAAACTTGCCCAAGAATGAAAAACTAGATATCATTTTCCTAACTCATAAACACATTGAAACTGAATAGGTTCTTGCTTTACCACCCCTCAGATCCTATTATGAATTACAACATGATAAATCCTTATCATCAGAAGTCAGAGAATCATTTTTTAGCACGTAGTAATGCCCTCAACTTTCAATACCAGTTAGAACAAGGAGGTCGCCTCACTCACATCACACTTATGAAACAAGGGGTTACTTTTTAGATTTATGTAACTTTTCTCCATTTTACCCCACTGATTGACATTCATTGTGCGGAATGTTGAAAAAAGGATAGCCGTGTTTGAACCACACATATTAGTGGAGGATTTCAATAGTGTCACATCTCAAATAGATAGGTCCCCATCCAATCGGGTGATAGACCATAGACGCTTGTATTTTCACTTGAGCACCACAAAATCCATGACATTTTCATGTGACGCATTTGAATAACAAGGAATTCACCTCCCATTCCACAACCCACAATATTACTCTTTTATCAATATCTCGTACACAAAAATAAATTACCCCTTCACGATTCACTATGAATTTCACACACTTATTCCCTCGTGTGTTTATGATCACATGGCTTGTAACTCGCTTCACTTTTGATTCACATCCCTAGGTATTGGAAACTTTATACATCTGTTTCAGCAAAAGAAAAGGAAAAAATGCCTTACAAATGCCTTTTCTTACCTCATAGGAGGAATGAAAGACATTCAAAACAATCTTATAGAAATCATACACCAAAGAAGAAGAAATCAATCAAAAGAAAACTATACACGCCTCACCCACAAACTCTGACACCGACAACATATGTTTCATCACACCCATCATCTCATGCCAGCCTTGCATATTAAAATAATTTCACATCAGCTTAATTGATATGTTCAATTATACTCAAACTCTCTCACCCATGCATCCAAACTCTTCGAAGGTACCAAGTCAGCCACACAATCAACCATCATTACACATAACATCAATTCACACAAAGTGCAAAAATAAGTAACATGCATTTTCACCATGATAGGCGACATAATCTACACAACAGAAGTTATCAGTACTGAAGCAACACGTTTCTTTAAGGTCATTTTAAAAAAACCAGAGCAAGCACAAAGGTTTGTAGGATTCTTGCCTACACGCTTGTAACAGTGGCTTCCTTATCGTACACGTCTACCATTTAATTTTGTTATCAAATAACTATTTATGGACAAAATGTTCATTTATTTGACAGCAAATTGTAAGCACAGAAGGGATAAACAAAAGCAACATATGATCTATTAGTATGTCATTCAACATAGTGGGAAGTGATTTATTTTATGTTATGTGATTGGTGCCTTCACCGATTTTTGCTCCAATCTAAGCATATTTTGTGATGTTGTCATAGTGTTCATATAGACACGTGCACGCTGTTGTTTGAAAATGACATGAAGGAAGACAAGGCAGCATGAGAGAGAAAAGAAAGTGAGGGTAAAAATGGACACTTAGATGGACTTGTTATAACATGGATGGTATAATCACACAACATCCTAATCTTTGTAGGCCTACATCTCTAGCTCTAACATGAAACCCAAGTAATGTGCCGACACTACAGATGCAAAGGCAAGGTAATAGACCGTTGTGAACTCTTTCATGGCCCATGAATTATGGACATTCTAGGAGCTCATGCGTAGATAGCCCCAACCTTGTAGCATCCATTCGATGACTGCATCTTTCATGTGATGCATGCCCAAGGTCACGGTGTCGTTGTCCTCTCTTTTCTTGCCCACTCATGAGCTATATGCGGTGGAAGCTTCTACCTTCTAAGGACGGTGGAGCACAACATCAGAAGGCTAGTGCTTTGATGTAAATCTAGCGAGGATGCATAGGAGATCCATCGAAGGGAACCTCTCGGCCACCCATGCCCAGAAATATTCTATGGCATGGGGGCACCATGCATCCAAAATGAGAAGCAAACATTCATGCTCAACATAGATTCTTTGATGATCATATTTTTCAATGAATAAGGGTTCCGATATGATGTAGAACCACTCCTTGGTGGTCTCCACGCTTTCCCCATGGTTCAAGGTGTGCATGAAGTGCCACCACAGGTTCAAGAGTGTGAATTCAGAGTTCTTTCTATGCAAGTGGCATGCATTGGTTTTGCCTCTCTAAATCACTTGTGGCAACATGACCTCCCCATCCATGCTGGAAGCAATTTTTGCAGTCGCCTGACGCTGTAGTGCCCATTGATTATGACCCCATTGGCACGTACGTGTAACGAGGTGCGAGCACAAGCTATACGCCGGCGTGGTCCACAGTCACAACAAAAGTATTGTTGATGCAATTTTCACCAACGAGGAACAAGGCGTGCATGAACATGCAAATTTTGGTTTGTGTGGCTAGAAATTTTTTCAAAGCCTAGATTTTTTTTTGAGGCTTTTTTGAAGCTAGATGAGTGACATATCAGGATGGGAGAGAAAGAAGTGGTGTTACTAATGGATTTGGTGTGCATATATGAATGTGTATATCAAGGTATCCAAACCTAGTTTGAAGAGGTCATAGATATATTTGGCTTCTTTTATCCAAATGAGAAGGGATGGCCATTAGAGTCTGAGGCCTTGGTGGTGTGTGGTAGTTATTATAGTGTCAGAGTATAAGTGAACACTCTTTTCATTCTCTTGAAAATTTTCTTCTATTGCGATGAAGTCCAAGAGGACGGATTCTATGGCCTAAATGGTATCTCGTGCAGGTAGAGCACTATAAGAGTAGTACAGAAGTTGGGGATGGAGGTAAGATCTGATGCCCAGTATTGTATTATGGAGTTATGCTCAAAATGTATTCCATATTAGGATGGAGACTTTAATCCATTGTACAAGAGCTGTCCATGTATCAAATGGGTTGAGGCTCCTTTGGAATTTTATGTCAAGGATATGGATTGGGTTCTCCAAGTTGGAGTAAGGGGCATGATGGGGGATTGGACTATGAGGGACATTGGGCATGATTACAGTCTTCCACGATTTCATGTGGATTCTCATGATCTTGACCACTATGTGGAGAATATGACTGCATTGAGGTAGCTTGGATTCTAATTGTGCGATAAATGTGGTGTTGTTGGCATAGCAAGTAAATGTTCTACCTATGTGTGGGGTTAGGGAGACACCTGTGTGGAATTTGCGTACGTACTCTATGGTTAGTTCCATTGCGTAGATGAAAATTGCGGAAGCGAGAGGACATCCCTTACAGACACCATATTTATGGGTGATAGTGTAGAGAGGTCATTTATGGTTAGTCGCCTCTAAAAAATACACTCTTCATACAGTGTACATGTCACATGTATGCCTCTAGAAATTTCATGGTACCTTTGTGGAAGTTACATTACAATTTACCTTTCTTCGTATGTTCATACATGTAAGCATGTACTTGTATGATTTAACAGGTGAACGTTCTTCGAAGGCTTGTAATTAAGGTTTAAACACTCAACAAGTACCATGCTTTCTTTTTCCACAACTCAATAAACAGTTTGCTCACACAGACGTACATTTGTACTTAGACCTTTAAAGGAGTGTCTATGATCTGTGTATCTTATGGACATGTAGAAAATACACAAAGTGTACAATAAACTTAGTG
Organism: Penium margaritaceum; assembly: GCA_023375785.1. Classification (NCBI taxonomy): domain Eukaryota; kingdom Viridiplantae; phylum Streptophyta; class Zygnematophyceae; order Desmidiales; family Peniaceae; genus Penium; species Penium margaritaceum. The sequence goes on along the minus strand of SZWC01021397.1, from coordinate 29,159 downwards.
TATTTTTTACATGTCCGTGAGATACACAGAACATATACACTCCCCGAATACACTCTACCTTTTTATAAGGGGGTGGATATCCAGCTCCCATGTTGTCCATCCCCCCTCCAAAACAGGCAAAGTGTATTGGACGAGTGTCTATGATCTTTGTATCTAGTGGAAATGTGAAAAATACACTAAGTGTATAATACAATTGGTGTATCTTTCACATGTCGGTGAGATACACAGATCATATACACTCCCTTAATACACTTTTCCCAAATTAGGAGGGGAGGATCTCCCGATCCCATGCTGCCCCCCCCTCCAAACACGTGAAGTGTATTGGCGGAGTGTATATGATCTGTGTATCTCATGGAGATGTGAAAAATACACTACGTTTATTATAAAATTAGTGTATTTTTCACATGTCCGTGAGATACACAGATCATATACACTCCCCCAATACACTCTACCCATTTGAGGGGGCGGGATATCCAGCTCCCATGTTGCCCCCCCCAAACAAGAAAAGTGTATTGGAGGAGTGTCTATGATCTGTGTATCTCATGGACATGTGGAAAATACACTAAGTGTATAATACACTTGGTGTATTTTTCACATGTCCGTGAGATACACTGATCATATACACTCCCCTAATGCACTTTTCCCTTTTTAGGGAGGAAGGATCTCCCGCTCCCATGTTGTCCCCCCCCCTCCAAACAGGCAAAGTGTATTGGGGGAGTGTATATGATATGTGTATCTCACAGACATGTGAAAATTACACTAAGTGTATAATACACTTAGTGTCTTTTTGACATGTCCGTGAGATACACAGATCATACACACTCCCCTAATACACTCTGCCCCTTTGAGGGGGGGGATATCCAGCTTCCACGTCCCCCCCTCCAAGCAGGCAAAGTGTATCGGAGGAGTGTCTATGATCTGTGTATCTCATGGACACGTGGAAAATACACTAAGTGTATAATACACTTTGTGTATTTTTCACATGTCCGTGAGATACACATATCATATACACTCCCCTAATACACTTTTCCCTTTTTAGGGGGGAGGATCTCCCTCTCCCATGTTGCTCCTCCCTCTAAACAGGTAAATTGTATTGGGGGAGTGTATATGATATGTGTATCTCACGGACATGTGAAAAATACACTAAGTGTATAATACGCTTAGTTTATTTTCACATGTCTGTGAGATACACGGATCATATGCACTCCCCTAATACACTCTGCCCTTTTGAGGAGGGGGGGGGGTATCCAGCTCCCATGTTCACCCCCCCTCCAAATAGGCAAAGTGTATTGGAGGAGTGTCTATGATCTGTGTATCTCATGGACACGTGGAAAATACACTAAGTGTATAATACGCTTAGTTTATTTTCACATGTCTGTGAGATACACGGATCATATGCACTCCCCTAATACACTCTGCCCTTTTGAGGAGGGGGGGGGGTATCCAGCTCCCATGTTCACCCCCCCTCCAAATAGGCAAAGTGTATTGGAGGAGTGTCTATGATCTGTGTATCTCATGGACACGTGGAAAATACACTAAGTGTATAACACTTGGTGTATTTTCACACGTCCGTGAGATACACAAATCGTATATACTCCCCAAATACACTTTTCCCTTTTTGAGAGGGGGAGGATATACCACTCCCATGTTGCCTCCCCCCTCCCTCCCAAACAGGTAAAGTGTGAAAAATACACTAAGTTTATTATACACTTGGTGCATTTTTCACATGTCTGTAAGATACACAGATCATAGGCACTCCCCCAAGATGCTTTACCCTTTTGAAGGGGAGGGGGATCTCTGGCTCCCATATCCCCCCCCACAAGTAAAGTGTATTGGGAGAGTGTCTATGATCTGTGTATCTCACGAACATGTGAAAAATACAGTAAGTGTATAATACACTTAGTGTATTCTTCACATGTTCGTGAGATACATAGATCATATACACTCCCCTAATACACTTTGCCCTTTTGGAGGGGGGGTGGGTATCCGGCTCCCATGTTGCCCCTCCCTCCCCCAAACAGGTAAAGTGTATTGGGGAGGTGTATGATATGTGTATCGCACAAACATGTAGAAAATACACCAAGTGGATGATACACTTAGTGTATTTTTCACATGTCCGTGAGATACACATATCATATACACTCCACTAATACACTTTGCCCTTTTGGAGAGGGAGGGGGGGATCTCGGGCTCCGATGTTGCCCCCTCCCCCCTCCAAACAGGTAGGTAAAGAATATTGGGTACATTGGAATTCAAATGTCACAATAAAGAAAACAATTAATTTATAGACGCTGAAATGTATTCCCATAACACACATTGTTTGGTGAACACGTATCTTTGAACCGTAAGGATACCTCATAGAAGCTTCCTGTATATATATATATGTATATAATTCATAGATCATGTAGTGTATAAAAGAGGAACAATTAACCATACCTCAGAGAGGTATCCATTGATACGGAGTTGTGTTTGATTATTTTTATGGATTTTCTCCTGGCGGGTTAAACTAATCCATACAAAAACTCAGACACAACTTCTTATCAATGGATATCTATGTACACTACCACCCTTGAATCTAGTGTCTGCCAAGGACTTCCTCTCGCACTCACAGTTTTCATCTACGTGATGGAACCTATCATACAGTATGTACCCAAACGCCTCACAAGTGTCTCCCTAACCCCACACATAGAAAGAACCTTTACTCGCTATGCCAACAATGCCACTTTCATCTCATAATCATAATCCAAGATCCTTTGATGTCGTCATATTCCCCACACATTGTTCAAGATCACAGGGGTCCACGTGAAAGCTTCCAAGGCTATAATCATGCACGTTGTCCCTCACACTCCAATCTCCCATCATGCCCATTACCCCATCTTGGAGGACCCAATCCATATCCTTGGCATACAATTCCAAAGGAGCTTCACCCCATTTGAGACATGGATAGCCATTATACAATGGATTTATGTCTCTATCCAAATATGGAATAACATTCAAGCATCACTCCGTACTACAATGATGGACATCAAATCTTACCTCAACCCCGTTGAATGTCATCAATGTTGTAGGTCTTTGCATGTAGTCCTGATTGGGTGTAACTCCGTCACACATCAAGCTATGTCAGGTCGCCACTCCGGCTGATAATACCATTTGTCATGTAACGCAACGGAACCACGCGCACCTCGCAGGTCAGTTTTCATACAACTAATGCACCATGGTGATGGTGATCCAATTCTTTGACAAGATGTTAAAAGAAGAGCATGTAGAGCGTGTGGCACGTGCATTGGATACACCAAAGCCTAGTTTCCCTTGTGAAGATGTGTCGTGGACTGGGAAGGTTGAGGAAGAATCCGCTAAATCTTCCTCCGTTCATGAAATCTTCAATGTCAACCTTGCTCACGCGCACGGAGCATGGAAATCTGTGTGAGAGTGCTCATGAGCATCTCTCACGGCAAAAGGGGATACGTGTTGTATTCTTGGACGAAGAGTTCGACCACAATGACCATGTTCTAGCTAACCAAGCAATAGTCGCTGCACACACCATTGGAACGTTGGTAACTTGGGCTTCTCAACATTACCGACATGATGTTTTGGAGTGCATTATGATTAAGGCAATTTTCAACGACCTTGATGTGAATTCCGTGGCGAAAAAAGTAGTTGTGGTTCCTCATGCCATCACCAATGCACTTTAGCTTCCCCCCCACTTTCCACATGTGAAACTTCATCATCATTGAAAGCACGTCAAAGCATGGGAAGTACATGGATTGGTATGGATCACGACATATTACCATCATCCATGCTTGCGTTTTTACACCGGAAGCATGAAGAAAGCTTTCAACCATCTATGCACGCACTACCAACTCCCCCATCGGCAATCGATTTATGAAACGTTGGGACCATTGACTGTGCACGACTTGTACAAGCCCGGAACCAATCGGCTATGTAACATCTACATTCACGTGCTATCAACCTCTTCAAGCATGACAATTCAACAAGTCAAATAGACCATATCGCACATCTAAGGAAGTTGCGTATGCAAGTCTTATTTTGCGCAACATCTTGCACTAAAGAACAAGGTGGTATGATCTGTGTTTTGCATGCACGAGGTTTGGACCCCCTATCTAGCATCACAATCTGCAAGAAAATGTTTTTCATTCTCGTGGAGTGTTGGGTGCACACGGTAGATGGTCGACCCATCTAGGAGTTCTATAGGTGTGGTTTGGTGCACACGGTTGTTGACGACATACTTGCCTGGAGCTAGCGCTACGACATGACGACCTGTTAGAAGTTGCCATTTGACTGGGATACTTAAGCGGAGTCCACGTTCAAGCATGTCGCATTCCTTGTTGGTTCGAATTGCATCATAAAGCTTTTTTATTTTCACCATAGTATTCTATAGCTTGTGCTCGCACCTCATTCCACGTACGTGCCAAAGGGGCCAAAACAGGTCGAGGTGTGTGGTATGCAAGAGAAGGATCAGGTGGCCATCGTGATTATGTCAAGCATTGATAAGGAGGTCTTGCTGCTACACGTGATTCGGACATGTAAGACCAATGCATGCCGCCCACATGAGTTAGAGTTAATCAGACCACTTTCATACACTAGAGGACCTGTGTACAATAGATGTGATTATGTGTTTAGACGTTTCTAGGATTTGTGGGAGGCACACAGTGGTGGCACTGTCTATACATGTTTTATTTAATTTTCACAGTGAAAAACAAATGTATTGTTTCATTGTAACGTCACTTGTTTAGTGATACAATCCTTTTTACAATCACCTCAAACACTTATGTCTTTTGAACCCCCCACATCCCCCCCCGTCAAGTGGAAAGTGTATGAGGGGAGTGTATGAGGGAGTGAACAGAATTTTGTATGATAGAGACATACAGAAGTACACATGTGTACAACGAGGAGAAAATTCACAGAAGTAGAAGGTGATTGTGTACACAAATATATTGTTTCAGTCTAACGTCACTTGTTTAGTGATACACTCCTTCTTATACTTACTTCATACACTTTTGTCTTTTGAACCCCCCTCCACCTCCCTCCTCCCCCGTCAAGTGGAAGTGTATGAGAGGAGTGTAAAAGGGAGTGAACTGATTTTTGTATGATAGCGACATACAAAAGTACACTTGTGTGCAAGGAGGAGAAACATCATAGAAATTGTATGAAATGATGTACACAAATATATTGTTTCATTGTAACATCACTTGTTTAATGATGTACTCCTTCATACACTTACCTCGTACACTTTTATCTTTTTGACCCCCCACTCCCCCCCTTATCAAGTGGAAAGTGTATGAGGGAAGTGTATGAAGGAGTGAATGGAATTTTGTATGATAGCAATAAACAATAGTACACTTGTGTACGAGGAGGAGAAACTTCATAGAGGTTATATGAGACCATGTACACAAATGGATTATTTCAACGTAACGTCACTGGTTAAGTGATACACTCCTTCATACACTTCGATCATATACTTTTACCCTTTGGATCCCCCCAAACCCCCCTCCGTCAAGTGGAAAGTGTATGAGGGGATTGTTGGAGGGGGTGAACAAAATTTGGTATGACAGTGACGTACAAAAGTACACTTGTGTGCAAGTGCTAGAAACTTCAAGTGATAGGTTGGCATGTACACAAATGTATCAATTTAACGTAACGTCACTTGTTAAGTGAAACACTCTGTCATACACTTGTCTCACATACTGTTGTTGTTTGGACCACCCTCCTCCGACTCCCCTCCCCCCTCCTCCCCCCGGTCAAGTGGAAAGTGTATGAGGGGAGTGTATGAGGGAGTGAACAGAATTTTGTATGATGGCGCCATACAAAAGTACACTTGTGAACAAGGAGGAGAAACTTCATAGCAGTGATAGATTATCGTGTACACAAATGTATTATTACAGCGTAACGACACTTGTTAAGTGATACACTCCTTCATACACTTACCTCATACACTATTGTCTTTTGGATCTCTCCCCGCCTTCCTCCCCCATCAAGTGGAAAGTGTATGAGGGGAGTGTATGAGGGAGTGAACAGATTTTTGTATGATAGCGACACACAAAATTATACTTATGTACAAGGAGGAGAAACATCATAAAGGTCATATAAGATCATGTACACAAATGTTTTATTTCAATGTAACATCACTTGTTCAGTGATACACTCCTTCTTACACTTACATCATACAATTTTACCATTTGGACCCTCCCTCGAGCCCCCCCCCCCTCCGTCAAGTGGAAAGTGTATGAGGGGATTGTATGAGAGAGTGAATAAAATTTGGTATGACAATGACATACAAAAATACACTTGTGTACAAGGAGGAGAACTTTCATTGAAGTTATATGGGATCATGTACACAAATGGATTATCTCAACGTAACGTCACTTGTTGAGTGAAACACTCATTCATACACTTGCATCATACACTTTTGCCCTTTGGATCCCCCCACCCCTCCCCCTCCCCCGTCAAGTGCAAAGTGTATGAGAGGATTGTATGAGGGAGTGAACAGAATTTTGTATGATGGCGCCATACAAAAGTACACTTGTGAACAAGGAGGAGAAACTTCATAGAAGTAATAGATCATCGTGTACACAAATGTATTATTACAGCGTAACGACACTTGTTAAGTGATACACTCATTCATACACTTGTCTCATACACTTTTGTCATTTGGACCCCCCTCCTCCGACTCCACCCTCTCCCCCTCCCCCCCCTCCCAAGTGGAAAGTGTATGAGGGGATTGTATGAGGGAGTGAACAGAATTTTGTATGATGGCGCCATACAAAAGTACACTTGTGAACAAGGAGGAGAAACTTCATAGAAGTGATAGATTAT
>SZWC01021396.1:12009-33883 GCA_023375785.1 Penium margaritaceum | reverse complement strand
CAATGCACTCACGAACAAAGTGATGCTCCACATTGATATGTTTGGTGCGTGAGTGATGCATGCCACTATTTTCAGCAATCGCTTTTGTGCTTTGATTGTCACAGCGCAAAGTGATGCAGTGAATGGGAACACGCAATTGTTGCAGCAAACGACACAGTCAGACAGATTCACATGTGCCTGCACCAAGAGTGACATACTCAGCCTCGGCAGTGCTGCGTGCCACACACCCTTGCTTGCCACTCTTCCAGGAGACTGCAGTACCACCAATCAAAAACATGTACCCTGTACAGCTACGTGCATCAGTGTCGTGTGTCCAGTCACTGTCAGTGAAGCCTTCAACCACGAGAGAGGGTTGAGCACGGAAAAAGAGCCCGACACGTGATGTGGTAAGAACATAGCGAACAATTCGTAGGGCAGCTTCCAAGTGTCTTTCACATGGGCATTGAGAGAATTGTGACAGGAAGTTGACCGCTAAGGCCACGTCAGCAGGAGTGGTGGTGGCGAGGTACATCAGTGATCCTATGACTCTGAGATAGTCAGTCACATCAACTATCTCCCCCAACTTTGAGAGGTCCAAGGATTTCAACAGTGTCTATCCAGCTGGGGTCATGGGCGTAGAGGCAGTGGGAACCGCAGTGAGGAGTGGGCTGAAATGCTCTCCCAGGCTGTGGATATACACAGCTTGGTGCACGTGGAGAGTGCGGCATGCACGGTCTCGCTCGAGCTCCATGCCCAAGAAAACACGAGCCGGTTCCAGATCCTTCATCTTGTAAGCTACTTGGAGAGGAGCTTTAGCAACAGTGACCGCAGAGGTGCTGGGAGATGCAATGAGAAGATCATCAACATACACCAGGATGGCAACCAGTGGCTGTGACGGAGGGCTGAGGAACAGCGCCGGGTCCACTGGGCTTCTTTTGAAGCCGCCCTTTTCCAGGGTTGCTGTGATCTCTTGATTCCAGCAGCGAGGAGACTGCTTGAGCCCATAGAGAGCCTTGCGCAGCCGCCACACGCAGTTTGTGCCATCCGAGAAGCCTGGTGGCTGCACCATGTATATCTCCATGGAGAAAGGCATTGTTGACGTCCATTTGCTCCAGCTCCCAGTCATGCTGGGAAACTAGACTGAGCAGTGCCCTGGCAGTGGTATAGCGGCCAACAGGTGCAAATGTCTCGTCAAAGTCCACACCTGAAATCTGGGATAACCCCTTTGCAGTGAGACGCACTTTGTACCGTTCCACAGTGTTGTCTGGGTTGAGCTTGCGTCGAAACACCCATTTGGCTGCAACAACTTTACGGCCTGGAGGTAGGTCAACTAACTCATACACACTGTGCTCTGACAGTGCATTGAGTTCAGCCTCCATGGCCTGTTCCCATTGAGAAGGGTCAGTGGCTGCACGTGCTGCCTGTACTATCACAGGTTCAGGTGGGAGAGAAGATAGGCCGGCAGTAGCAAAGCACGAGGCAACATTCCTGGCGACAGATGACGAGGGAGCAGAGTGAAATTCCTGCTCAACCAGGGAGTAGCCAAGAGCAGTGCTGGGGTGGATGACAGATGCTGCTGTAGACAGACCAGAGGTGGTGAGACCAAGTGCACGAAGACCAGGGTCACCAGAGACAACAGGATACGACTGTGAGGGAAGGACTCGGAGTCGCCCACCGCATGTGTAAGGTGAGACTGGTGGAATGGACAAAGTGTGCGTAGAGGAGGGCGCAGCGGGACGAGGCGATGCAGGCGAAGAGGAGGAAGGAGCTGGTGCGGAGACAACAGGGGAAGGCGGTGAGATGGGACCAAGAGGAGAAGAGGAGGACGACGCTGCAGGAGAGACAACGACAGGAGAGACAGGAGATGGGCTGGGTGAGGCCAGGGGAGCCGTGGAGGGGACTGAGGCCTCTGGAGAGGCAGACTGGAGAGGACTCTGATCGGGCGGGGAAGAGACAGCAGGGACGGAAGGACGTCCCGAGGAGGGAACAGTAGGTCCAGAGGGAAGAAGACTACCCCCACCCCCACCCCAAAAGGGCAGATTGGGAGACCCGCCAAAGCGTGGAGAGTCACGCTCGAACAGGTGTTCAAAGAAGAGAGCATCGCGAGACTTAATCACACGACAGCGGGAAGGATCCCAAAAGCGCCAGGCCTTGGAGAAGGGAGAGACACCAAAGAAGATGCACAATCGACCACGAGGGGACAACTAACCATCACGTTGGTCGGTGGGCATCCAGACTAAGGCAAGGCGCCCCCACACTCGTGCAAGACGGAGATCAGCCCGGCGACCAGTCCATCGTTCAAAGGGGGTGACAGTATGGGGAAGGGGTCCATGCGGAATCCTGTTCCAGACCCAGGTCATGTAGGACATAGCTTCAAAGGCAAAGAGAGGACACTGACCGGAGGCAGAGAGCAGAGAACAAACCCCGTCAGCAAGAGTACGATTCCAGCGTTCGGACACACCATTTTGCTGTGGTGTGTAGGGAGCAGAGGACTCAAGACGTACACCACGAGACTAAAAAAGCGAGACCTGGGACCAAAGAATTCACCGCCGCAATCGCTATGAAAGACGCGCAAAGACCAGAGACAAGCCCGCTCGGCCTGTGGGAGCCAGGATTCAAGAACATTAGTGACATCACTTTTGTACCGGAGAGCAAAGACCCAGCGGTAATGGGAGTACTCATCAGTGAGACACAGAACATATCACCCAATACCACCAAGGAAGTCCTGGGATAGTGGGCCCATGACATCGGCATGCACCAGATCAAGTGGGTGAGAGGTAGTGGATTCAGAGGTGGAGAAGGGTGAGCGGTGCATTTTGCCACTAGCACAGTCAAGACAAGTGGATTTGCAGGGTAGAGAGAAAGTGGCAGGGTCAAGGCCGTGTGCATGCCAAAGGCAAAGAAGTCGCTGGATAGCGGCAGTCTGAATGTGACACAGGCGACGATGTAGCAGATCAGCATGATCAGGGGACAGAGAGGGAGCGACATGAACAAAAGTAGATGTAGCGGAAGGCGAGGGCAATATGAGAGGCACACGAAACAGGCGATCACAGCGAACACCACGGAGGACTACACGGCCAGAGGAACGAAGAGAGATGGAGGCAAGACCGCGGCTGGACAAGAAGTCCATGCCTTGATCGTCAAGGGTGGTCACAGAGAGCAGACTGACTTCAAGGTCAGGGACGTACAGGACATCGGGGAGATGAACAGTGCCGCCATAGCCACTGAAGCGGACAACACCAACACCTTGAACAGGGAGGAGCTGGCCGGAGCCAGTTCGGAAAGAACGCATAGACTGAATAGGCCCAAGGGACACGAAGGAGGAACGACAAGACGTCATGTGATGCGTGGCCCCAGAATCAATGATCCAGAGGCCAGGTGAGGCACGAGTGGAGGGAAGGACCAAACAGACAACTAGGTACCACGGGCAGCAGGAGAGGGCAGACTGTCCAAGACGTGTGGGGAATGTGTGAGATTGCCAGTGCTCAATCCATACACGATCATCAGGCAATTCCCCTTGCACACCACCAGAGACACAACCACGGAGAGTGACATCTAACTCACAATAGGAGACACGAGACTGGCCACTCATACTCTCACCTCCCTGAGAGCGAAGGTGGAGAAGTTCGACCAAGCGACGCTCGAGAGTGCGCTCCTCATCTCGGCGATCAGAGGAGCGCTCGGAGAGGCAGTCAGAGGAGCGGTCGGAGTGGTGGCCATCGTCACGGGTCCAGGGAGGGACGGAGTAGTGGGAGGATGGCGGCCCGTAGTAGGGAGGGCCGGATGGTGGTGGTACCCAACCCCAAGGACTAGGGGCAGGCTGCGGCAGCTGAAGAGGAGCCAGTGTGGTGGTCAGGGCAGCGGCAGATGAGGAGGACGAGGATGAGGAGACAGCCACGGCAACAGCAGCAGAGGAGGCAGCGACACCGGTGCGGGCCCAGTGAGCATGCATGGAAGAGGCAAGGCGTGCATCATCGCGGGGAGCACGGCACTTAGGAGCAGAGTGGCCGTTGGCGTCGCAGTTCTAGCAGGTGACATCAGCGATAGAGAAGTTAGAGCCTTTGCTGCCACGTCCGCCTCCACGCCCTTTGCCCCCACGACCACCACCGCGGCCGGGGTGTGAGCCATTACCTCCACTGTGGGAGGCAGCGTGCATGGAATGAGTTGAGGCATGAAGGGAGGAGACATTGTAGGACGCTGCAGTGGAGGCAGAGGATGAGGAGGTGGTGACGGCTGCAATTGCGGTGTGTTGCAACCGCTTGTTTTGGAGAGCATTCCTCCAATCAGTGAGACGTGCAGCAGTAAAGTCAAAGAGGGGACCAGTCCCTGGTGGGGAGTCAGCAGGGACTGGTGTAGAGGCAAGGCGCTCAAGCTCTGCCTGGGAGACACGGAGGTACATGTCGGACAACTCAGGGATAAGGCCTCCGACAATGGACAGCCATGCCGAGAGAGGACCTGGTGCTGCCTTGCCAAGGTCACGCATCAAGCGAAGGCTGCATGCCCAGTATTCATCTGCTGTCTTGTTTGCCCGCATCTGCAACGTGGTCAATTGAACAGTGAGTGAACTCTCGGCGGCATACCCAGTGACAGTTTTGTGACGGCGGATGAGTGCATAGGCACCAACTGGGTCGGTAGTAGTGCCTCGGATGGTGTCTGCATTGTACGTACCAAAGTCATCTAGAAGATTTTTTAGGCCAGCGTTGATGAGAGCTTGCACAACACGTGCAGCCTCTGCAGGCTGCGGTACGAAGGATGGTTTGGCGGGTGAGTAGTGCTCCCACAGCAACTCACCCTGAGCCCACGCACTGAAGCGTGTCTCCCAGGATGTGAAGGTGAGTTTGGAGGTGAATTGCAGTGGAGGTGTTTCAAAATCTTTCTGTCGCGCTGGTGTGAGAGTACGAGCAGAGGCGGTTACAGCTGTGACAGATGGGGAGGAGGCGTTAGCAGTGCTGCCAGCAAGTGGTGTTGATGAGTCAGTAGACCCTGACTGGTCAGCAGGAAGGGCTGCTGCAAAGGCTGGGACAGAGCGAAGACGCTCAAGAACTAATGCAGCTCCCTTTGCGGCTAACTCATACTGTGCATCTTGCTCACGATCGAGCTCATCTTGTGCCTTTCAGCGTTCAGTCTGTGCTTCGCTAAGAGCGGCCTGGAGGGCTTCAAGCTTGTCATCTGGGCTAGGCATGGTGAAAAAGTGAGAATCCTAGAGCAATAATGCTAACAAGAATGAGAGGGGAGAAGAAGAGAGGTGTGGCATGCAAGATGAGAAGTGGTCTCACCGATCTAGTGACGATGCAGCAGAGTGAAGAGAGGAGCCACGACGGCTGCTGCCAAAGAGAAGAGCACTGTCACCCACCCTGCAGCTGACACAGTCAAGCACAGGAGGCCAGTAACCGAGGCTCCAGCGACTGCTGCAGATGCAGAAGCAACGAGGACCCCTGTTGCAATGAGTGGAGTCAGTTCCCATGGGGCACCTGTGGGGGTGAGGACAGCTGCGGCTATAGAGGCTCCGATGGAGCCGACGGCTGCTACCGTGGCGTCGGCGGCAGATGATGCAGCAGTGGCAATGGAGGCTGCTGCTGCTGTGACTTGGGTTGCAATGTTTGGTGTAGCAGCGTTGAGCAGCGTAAGAGATATTGTTGCCTGTGCGTATGAGTCTGTGGCACGACCCACAGCAGTCTGAGTGGGAGCTCTGCATGCACGTGCAGTGGTAGTGAAGGTTTCTGCGGTAGCTGCTGCTACGTCAAGAATTGCCCCTAGAAGACCGATGGGGTCCGTGTGCACTGGATGCACTGGGATGACACCAGACACCTCGAGCGCTGGTGATGCTTCAGCAGATGCAGCAGTAGCGTGGGATGAACCAGCGGTGACGTCAACGTTGGGTGCAGAGGCGACGGGTCGAGTTCTTGATGGTGGTTGCATGTCGGGTGAACGAGGAGGTGACGGTGGAAGGTCGTCCACGGTGTACACTTGTCGGTCGATGTCTTCTTCTCGCGCAGTCGCAGCCCTCTCCAGATTTGCCCGCCAGTACGTGGGCTCAAGCATGTGAAACTAGAGTGGTGTGCTGTTGTCTAGAGGGGTAGGAGGATGATAGTCCAGATGATCCTCCCAACCGTGATCGGTGTAGTTGGCTGAGATGCGGGGAGAGTTGAGATCCTCGTCCGGTGGCTCGTCAAATGGTGGTGAATCCAGAGTGGCGTTTGCCAGTTTTGGGCACCTGGGTATGGTTAAGAGTGGCTGGAGCAGCTGTGTGAGATGGGAGCTTGCCACCAGGGGTAGATACTGAATAGGAGGTGCGTGTGTGCACTGCAGTTGGGTCCGAGGGCAGCCGAGAGCAGCTGCAGATAACGGGCACACAGCTGCGTCTAAGAATGACCTGAGTGAGCTACTGAGTGTAGAGAGAATGCACGAGTAGACGAGGCTCACAAAAGAAGAAAGAGGGCAGAAGGTGCGTTCGAGCCCCACAGATAGCCTCAAGAGTAGCCAAGAGTGGTTGCGAGAGGAGATGGGATGACTGTGGAACGTGCACGTGCTGAGGAGATGCCAGCAACTTGGAGCAAAGAGGGCCACCAAGCACGTGCGGGCGAGTGGGAGAGTGCCCACAAGGCGCTGGGAGAAGGGCGATAGCCTCCGCAGATAACGGACGATCAGGTGGAGCGGCTGAGATAGCTGCTGCGGGCTGGGAGGAGGTGAGACATGAAAGCAGCTGCCAGAGTAGCTGCGGTAATGCGTGTGCCACGGGAGACGTGGGTCACGAGTGGCTCCAGGGACCAGGACCGATGAGCAGTGAGCTAAGAGTCTCACGGCTCTGATACCAGAAGTTACTAGGATTCCTCATCGTTAGATCATGTGAGGTGAAATTGAAGAATGTGACAAGTCACATGAAGCGAGAGACGCCATGGATGCGGTAGCTTGCTTGCAAAGCTTCACACTCAACCAAAGATAAGTTGGAGAGGGGAGGAGCGAGCGAGACATGTACAGGTGAGCACTCACTCACCACGAGCATCGAGCTCGGGTGAGCAAGTGCCGCCACCCGGGGGTCGAGCCCGACCTCTTGGAATAACCGAGGGTGGCTACTCATCGACGCACGGTCAAGACCGGCACGGTGGCCCCCTAAGGATCAGCACCCGGGAAATATGCAGCTCCCCCATCACATGCAAGGTAAGATAAAATGATGCAGGGCAGTGAGAGTGTACGGCCCTAGCAACTACCGCATCACAGAGAGTCATAGAAAATCCATGGAAAGTCATGCAATGGTCTCATTTGTGCTCAAGGTGATTCTTGGGTCCAGGCAGCAGCAGCAACTTGGAACGCCACTAGCTTCAATCAGGATGAGCATGTTGGGCGTTTCCCCAGGTGGGACCGTTGTCATTTAATCTATACAGAATGTGTGCAGAGTGTGAGAGGCAAGAGGGCATAGAGTTATGAGTGGCCAACAAACTTCAACAAGGGGTGCAGCAAGGGGCAGAAGTAGACGATGCCAGCTAGCAGTGGCGGTGGAAGGTCTGTCCGCCGCTTCAAGTGTGAAGACTCCCACCGTTACAAAAAGTGCCAGCAATCCCTCGACTAGAATAGGACCATGTGTGGCCTCCAGGCAGCACACAAGCAATGGATGGCTTTTGGAACCGCGTAGGAGAGCCGAGCTACAACCATAACACCAGCTGAGGCACCACTCTCCCATGAAATTATCAACAACCAGGACCCTCGGGATTGTACCATTGTCGAGCTTCGTCAGCTGCTAACACTTTGCACTTAAGGAGGTGCGAATCTGCTGACGAAGCCGAGTTGTCCAAAGATCGCTTGTGTTTTTGTGTTCGTCGCCCATGATGATGCTTGTGTAGGAGCCCAGTCTGAGTGTGATCAGGATGGGACAGGGGCTGACACCACTGCTTGACTTACTAAGTCACGTTCTCGTGCTGTCTATAGTTGTTTGGAACCCTCTACTGAGCGTCCGGTTGAGTACTCTGTGGCGTGTTGCTTGATGTCAACGACAGGCCATGAGGCGAGTGACACTAGAATTGTTGACCTCGATGCCATCCATCACATCGTCACAGTCACTTCATCGTCCTTGGTCCCATTGGGTTTGCTCCTTCAATCTACACAGGATTTGGTCAGACACTTCCTGTCCAGCCCCCTGGACAGGCAGTGACCTTGGAGTTGTGCAGTTTGATGATCCGCCTAGCTCCCTGTATACCGTACTAGTACGTGAAAGGTGGGGTCGTTTTTTAAAAAGCATGAAGACAAAATGAGGTGGGGGTGCGGGTATTTCACACAAAGACAAATTAGTGGCTGACCTTTGTACACAAGGATAAAATAGTGTTTTTTCCTCATGGTGGGGTTCAAATCCGGCTGTGCGCACTCCCTCCGAAGTTCAAAATTTGAAGATGAGGTTTGAACTTTGTAAGATGAAACCTACCGGTTCGCGTGCCACGTCTCCATCCCACGATGATAGGGAGACACAGTCGTGTCATGCCAACCTTTCACATCATGTACACGTGTAGTTACAAGTAGTGCGCGGCAGCAAAGTGCAGTGTCGTAGTTGTAGGACAACAAGTGTCGAACACGCGCCTACGCACGAAAGGAAAATCTAAGAAAAGAGACCAAGGCAAAAGTTAGGGACAAAAACCAAAACAAGCATATCTGTTTGGTACAAAACCAAAAAAAATGGGCAAAAAATATTTTAAACACCTTTTAGATACTGGTACGGTATCTCTTATGTGTTTTTTGTCCTTGCTCTCGATATGAGCTTCCTCTCGGTTCGTGCCTAGACCAGGTTAGGTCTTGTTGGTAAGCATTTTGCTGATTCTACCACATTGTCTACTTGCAACACTCAAGTAATCATGATACATGTCTCCATCATGGATGAGATGTCTGATGTTGTTAGATGTATCCCCTTTTTCTCCTCTGCTTCAGCCTCCAACNGACTCCCACCGTTACAAAAAGTGCCAGCAATCCCTCGACTAGAATAGGACCATGTGTGGCCTCCAGGCAGCACACAAGCAATGGATGGCTTTTGGAACCGCGTAGGAGAGCCGAGCTACAACCATAACACCAGCTGAGGCACCACTCTCCCATGAAAGTATCAACAACCAGGACCCTCAGGATTGTACCATTGTCGAGCTTCGTCAACTGCTAACACTTTGCACTTAAGGAGGTGTGAATCTGTTGACGAAGCCGAGTTGTCCAAAGATCGCTTGTGTTTTTGTGTTCGTCGCCCATGATGATGCTTGTGTAGGAGCCCAGTCTGAGTGTGATCAGGATGGGACAGGGGCTGACACCACTGCTTGACTTATTAAGTCACGTTCTCGTGCTGTCTATAGTTGTTTGGAACCCTCTACTGAGCGTCCGGTTGAGTACTCTGTGGCGTGTTGCTTGATGTCAACGACAGGCCATGAGGCGAGTGACACTAGAATTGTTGACCTCGATGCCATCCATCACATCGTCACACTCACTTCATCGTCCTTGGTCCCATTGGGTTTGCTCCTTCAATCTACACATGATTTGGTCAGACACTTCTTGTCCAGCCCCCTGGACAGGCAGTGACCTTGGAGTTGTGCAGTTTGATGATCCGCCTAGCTCCCTGTATACAGTACTAGTACGTGAAAGGTGGGGTCGTTTTTTAAAAAGTATGAAGACAAAATGAGGTGGGGGTGCGGGTATTTCACACAAAGACAAATTAGTGGCTGACCTTTGTACACAAGGATAAAATAGTGTTTTTTCCTTATGGTGGGGTTCAAATCCGGCTGTGCGCACTCCCTCCGAAGTTCAGAATTTGAAGATGAGGTTTGAACTTTGTAAGATGAAACCTACCGGTTCGCGTGCCACGTCTCCATCCCACGATGATAGGGAGACACAGTCGTGTCATGCGAACCTTTCACATCATGTACACGTGTAGTTACAAGTAGTGCGCGGCAGCGAAGTCCAGTGTCGTAGTTGTAGGACAACAAGTGTCGAACACGCGCCTACGCACGAAAGGAAAATCTAAGAAAAGAGACCAAGGCAAAAGTTAGGGACAGAAACCAAAACAAGCATATCTGTTTGGTACAAAACCAAAAAAATGGGCAAAAAAATATTTTAAATACCTTTTAGATACTAGTACGGTATCTCTTATGTGTTTTTTGTCCTTGCTCTCGATATGAGCTTCCTCTCGGTTCGTGCCTAGACCAGGTTAGGTCTTGTTGGTAAGCATTTTGCTGATTCTACCACATTGTCTACTTGCAACACTCAAGTAATCATGATACATGTCTCCATCATGGATGAGATGTCTGATGTTGTTAGATGTATCCCCTTTTTCTCCTCTGCTTCAGCCTCCAACGCACGTGTTCGTCACTGTTGTGCTCTCACCTGAGCACCATTATTTGCTGCATCAGACACTGAGCACAAACGTTGTGTCCAAAATCATAAAAAAACAACCCACCTTTGATCTTGATGCAAATTCCTTTGAGAAGTCGCCAAAGACTGTCTCTTCAGTACTCAAGGTAAGATGCATCGCTGCATCTTCACCTCCTAGGTACCGTGTTCGTTTGACTCCAATGTCTCCTCGAGGGATTGCATGTGTGCTTTCCTGGGCATTGCCTTGCAGTTTCAAGCCAAGCGCATCTGGGATCCTACTCATCACTAGATGTGATGAGTAGGTCGAGTTGCTAGATGCCCTCTTCTTTGAGGCTCTCTCTTCTCAGGACCTCTCATGCCTTTTCTCTCTCGTCACTGACCACACTTATAGTTTTGTGAATTACTTGCAGATTGGGGATTCTAGGCCAATAGATGAATCCCTCCGGGCCTCCACACCTGTTGCTCAATCATCGGCTTATCACGATCTCGCCATTATTGTAGTGGGATCTGTGGCCTTACCTACGACTTCTCCTATACCTTTACCTGTCTCTACGCCTACCGCTTCTCCTATGCATGTACCCTTTTCTGTACCCGTGACACCCACAATGCCTATGATACTAGTTGTGTCTTCCCCGGTGCCTCCTTCATCCCCTGAGCATGAGTATGAACCTTTGTCACCCTCTCATTCATGCCCCGTGCATTCCTAAGAGCATATGGAAACTTGTTATGTACCCGTGTCGCCCGCTCATAAGGTAGCAAGGAGCACCTCGTTCACTCGTGAACCCGGTGCTCATGTCTAACCACTGCCTTCTAGGACTCAACAATCGGATGAATTGCATCTCCATACCGAAAACACCTGTGTAGGCCCAAGATCTTTCATCTTCTACATAGAATACAGCAAATCCTTCACTCTCTCAACAGCGGCAAGGCATGTGATGTGATGAGCACATCTTCTACATAGACGATCACAATGACTAGGATGGTTCTACTGGGGTAAAGAAGAGATCCGGATCTTTAGTATTACGTGTCAGGCCACCCTTCAAGAGGGTGGGGCTGAACTTAGTGTACCAGCACCTGACGACTGTTTGAGGCCATAGAATACCTTCTGTAGTCGCTAGATATGACCAGTACCATCATTAGAAACTGGCGGCTCAACCATATCGAGCTCCTCACCATCAAGAGCACCATGGAAGAAGGCATTACTCACATCCATCTGGTGGAGCTCCCAACCATGCTATGTGACTATGCTAAAGAGCACACGGCTGGTGGTCGAGCGGCCAACCGGCACACAAACCTCGCCAAAATCCATCCCTAGTACCTGTGCAATGGTCATTCGGGTTTTGTACTTGTCTAGCATGCCATCCGGCTTCCACTTGCGACCGAAAATGCACTTGGCCCTTATGGCTGTGCAGCTTGTGGGCAAGTCGACCAGCTCATACATGGCATACTCATTGATAGCATCCAGTTCCTCCTTCCAAGCAGCCTTCCACTGAGCAACGTCATGTGCGGCCTTGGCCTCATAGAAGCTCTGTGGATCGGCTTTCTGTAAAGATAGCCTGGCTGTAAAAAAAAGTAGCAGTACCTAGACCAAGTGGAGCAAGAGACAACGAGACAGAGGCAGCGGATCATCGCTCCTAAGAAATCAGGACATAACCGAATGCGGATCCAGGATGAAGGTCCGTTGTGACGAGGAAGAGGAAAGTCAAACCCAAGGACTTTGTCCTCGCAACCCCACTCGCCATAGTGTGAGAAGTGGGTATGGGACGGAGGGTACTGGCTGGAGCCGGACAGATAATGGCACGGCGTGAGGATGATGGAGGCGTTGGGGTGCGTGGTCGAAGACGACCACTAAGAGTATGCCGGACCATTATTAGATTAGTGGACACGCTCGCCTCGAGGAGGCAAGGATGGAACGAGCCGCTCTTCTGAAGTGATCGACTCAGGAGCCAAAGAACTACTCAAGAGGTCGACCGAGTTAGTGATCCGAGTGATGGGCTCGGTCGCTTGGGTGGTGGAGTCAGAGGCCAAAGAAGTAGACTCAGTTGCCTGGTCGACAGAGTCAACGAAGAGGTGGACTGGGATGCGTGGTTGACAGCCGGAATAATAGACTCGGATGGGGACTCTCGGACAACGCGGTTTTCTAGTGCATGTGGAGGCGTAGGAAATACGGTAGAGTCAGGGACTCTGGACACTGATGGACAGGGAGCAACGGCGTACACCGGTGTAGGATCTCCCCCACATGATAGTGGCAACAGGCCTCAAAGGGACATGGAAAAATATCTTCAAAGAACAGTGCATCAAGTAATTCAATGATGTACTGTCGTGTAGGGTCCCAAAAATGCCACGCCTCTGACTGACAAGATACTCCGAGAATGGTGCAGACATGACCACGGAGAGCCAGTTTGCCGTGCTCACAATCCTCAGGGAGCCAGACGCAGGCAATACAATCCCACACGCGCTCAGGAAAAAGATGTGCACGTTTTCCACACAATGCTTGTAGGGAGTAATAAGATGGGACAAGGGGCCATGGGGCACTCTGTTCGAGACCCAAGTCATGTACAACATGACCTCGAAGAAGAAGTCCACGGATAGACCTGACTCAATGCGCATAGTGTGGGCCGCGTCAGGCATGGTGTGGTTCCAGTGCTCAGAGACATAGTTCTTTTCCGGAGTGTACGGTGCAGATATCTCATGTCTGATGCCACATCTCCTCAGGAAAGTATCTGCCTCCTCCATGAACTCACCAGTTGGGTCAGATCGAAAGCGGCAAGGGAACAACCACATTCACGCTCTGCGGCGGAGATCCAATAACAAAATGTAGGCGCTACATCGCTCTTCCCGCGACCACCACCACGACCGCCACCACGGCTGTCCCCTCAGCTTTTGTTGTTATAGGAACCTTGCCCGCTATCCCTGAAGCCTCTAGTTTGTGCATACGTGTTGTGAGCAGCCGCTAGAGAGGTACTGTGGTGTGTATATGCGACAGGTTTGGTAGACAACAAGTCATAGGCTTCGCCCTTCAGATAGNAAATGTAGGCGCTACATCGCTCTTCCCGCGACCACCACCACGACCGCCACCACGGCTGTCCCCTCAGCTTTTGTTGTTATAGGAACCTTGCCCGCTATCCCTGAAGCCTCTAGTTTGTGCATACGTGTTGTGAGCAGCCGCTAGAGAGGTACTGTGGTGTGTATATGCGACAGGTTTGGTAGACAACAAGTCATAGGCTTCGCCCTTCAGATAGTCTTTGTAATTCCGTAGTTGCTCAAAGAGTGTCATGAGATCAACGACCTCGATCTCGGCCAGTGGATGACGACGAAAGACTTCGTGCCGAAAATCCTTGTACTGTTCGTTGAGAGGGAGCAGCACCACGTCCAACCACTCAAGGATGGAACAGGATGCACCAAGAACGAGCAAGCGTCGACGTATGTCCATCACGTCATCCCAGTACTTGGTGATTGGTACTCCAAGCTTAGGATACAGGTTGTGTAGCCCGTCTCACAGGGTCACGACNGAGGGAGCAGCACCACGTCCAACCACTCAAGGATGGAACAGGATGCACCAAGAACGAGCAAGCGTCGACGTATGTCCATCACGTCATCCCAGTACTTGGTGATTGGTACTCCAAGCTTAGGATACAGGTTGTGTAGCCCGTCTCACAGGGTCACGACGAGCGTCATACCCTGCTCCTCATGGCGGATAGAGGGATGTCTCCAAGCGTCGTGCGGCCGAGGTTCGCCGCTATGGGGGTCAGAAGGGTCTTTACCCTTTCCACCAAACCGGAAGTGACTTAGAGCATGTGACTGGTTATGGTGGGGAGTACGGAGTAGGGCGTTGAGGACACAAAGTAGCACGTGATCACTTGTGGCATCTGGGGATGGCATGAGGTAGCACTCCTCCAATCCATGCTCCCCCGTCCAGGAAAAGAATTGGTCCTTCCAGGCTAGAAAATCCCTGCTACCCATTTTTGGTGGAGAGAGTTCCTGTTGTCCCAGACCTAACTACGCCATGGGCGCGGCAGTGAGATTCACGACCACCGGATCACCTACGCTGCCATCCCCTACTTCACTCATGGTGACTTTGGACTTCCTACACTACTCTAACCTCCTGGAAGGTGGGAAAACACACTTCCGCAGTTCAATTGAGAACAGATGAGCCGTAACAAAAATCGGCAGCTATTCATCGGACCCACTTTGGGCTCAGATTTCTGTTGAGAGCCAAGAGCTCTATAGGAAACCAGTGGGGTATCCCCTAGACCCTGCAGAGCCAGCCCAGCCATCCCAGCTACTTTGTCCAACCCAAAACAAGGATGGACACTTCTGGGTGAGAGAGGGAAGGGCGCGGACAAAGGGAATGTTGCTCATATCCTCCCCTGGACCTTTCCGACATGCGCGATGGCATGGATCCCTTGCGTCTTAAGCCCTGGACATGGCTCTGATACCAAGACAAGAGCGCTACGATTCCAATGCAACAAACCATGCTTAGAATTATTGTAAAATGGCCAGGATAGGTCTAGATCTAGATCAAGAAGTGACACAAAGGTACAAGTGCTTGAGTAATAGGGGACCCCTTCTGTTACGGGTGAGGCTCGCTAGTCGGGCCTCATCCTTCAGCCGGCAAGCGAGGCTCGCTAGCGAATAGCGAGGTGAAGGACGAAATCGTCCCTTGATCCGAAAAAGGCACGACACTCATAGTGCCTGTCCAAAAACGGCCAAGACTACGCCGGAATCTAAGCAAGCCTAATCTATTCCTAAACAACAACATCTTGAGGTCTCGATCAGGTATGTTAAGCAATTAACGAGAGTATCCTAGTGCAAGTCCGAGCACTAAACTAGGTTATGGAGGAGGCCTGGGCCAACAAACAGTGGGTGACACAAGACGGTGCGACCAAGGAGAGGAAGGCCATGAATTGTAGAATGTTCCCGCGTCTAGCGTGGATCAACAGTGACCACCGGATCCGCATGTACTGCATACCCACAGTCACACACAAGGCAAAACACATACACACGATTAACAATGGCTCTAATACCAAGCTAGAAATGACGTTGCGCTAGTTTGGACAAGACTATTTTCTGCTACCTCACATACTTAGACTAAAGTGTGTGGCCTGTTGTGCCAAGACTTAGCGCCTAAGCAACATTTGCTACTCAGCTGTCAGAGAGAATACTTGTACTTGAAAGTTAGCGCCAGAATTGCAATTAGAATTGAGTAATGATTGAGTTAGTTGCAACGATAAGATGTGGAATGAGACTCCCCCCACACTAACCCATGCCCGCAGCTCTATGAGGCCTGTTACTCAGTCTACCAGCCAATCAGGAAAATGAACTATTTCATGCCCAGTGGGGTTTTCTCGGTGAGCGTTGCTCAAGGACCGACAACCCCAAACCCGGGCGTCATCCGTCTTTACTGAAATGTGGACCACACCAAAACATGCACGCTTTGAATGCAGTCGTGCAGTCAAAATCAGCTCAAAAATCACACAACGAAGTTGTGGCTGCTTGAATCTAGGCAGACTGTATGCTACACAGAAAATCTACGCATGTATGTCGGTGACATGAGTGACGGTGGCTATTGTCGATGGAACTGGATGCGCACTACTACCAAGTGGGAGACTTGACACGAGGAGACGGAAGCCACGTCTCTCAAAATGGTGTTACGTCCCCTTCCTCGCTTAGTGCCCGCCGTCGTCAGCGTCTGGCAAGTCAATCATGTGCATGAGCATGTACACCAGCCAAGAGGTAACAACACAGCTTGGTAAGAAAGTGTCCATGCAATCACAACAGTGACGACGGATAATGGCCGAAAGAGCGGTTGCGAGAGCTCGTTGGTATCGGGGGCTATTGATGAGACCTGCAGTTGAGTTTTAAACCGTTGGCTTTCGGAACGAGGAGAGATACGGCAGTGGCCTGAAAGTGCTAGCCGCTACGGCTTTGAGTTGCATGCACATCTAGAGCGGAACGAAGTAGCACTTCAGTCACAACAGATGTTGTTGAACATGCTGGTGATGATGAGGAGGAGTGGCACGGTAGACGCCATACTCTCACCACAGTTTGACAAAAAAACATGCTGAGCGTCGGATCCTGTAACTAAGATACCACCGTGAAAGAGCATGGTGTGTGTGAGAAATGGTTCCTCCCTCTTCTGCTCTAACACTAGATATTACTAGCGAGGGAATGCGTGAGAGTGAGAAAGGGGGGAGAGTAACACGGTGCGAGACATGCCACGGATTGAGCTCAAGAGGGTTTATAGAATACACAATGAAGCAAGTGTAAAAGGGGAAGCGAGCGAGCTAAACTTGAGGTACTAAAAAGCGAGCACCACCCACGTGCGTCAAATGCGTGGGGGCCGCACCACCACCAGCAAGGGTTGAGCCCGACCCCTTGGGATGAACCAAGCTGCGGTTTCTCACGTCTTAACACAGAACAGCCGGCAAAGTGGCCCCTGCTATGATCAGGTAACGGTAACTAAAAGTGCAGCTTTCACAAACTCTCACAACATGCACGCAGCCAACGACATCATTATAAAGTGCATGTGGTGCTGCTAGTCAGTTTACGAGGTCATGTCAGGTATGTGACAGTCAATCTTGTATGTGCTAGTACAGCCATCGGCCTGCACAACAACCTTAGCATACTCATGGCCCAACCGCAACTCAGGGCAGCGACTTTTGGCACCGGCCTCACCGATGTGAGAAGTTACCGTGTTGCAAGTTTTGGAGTTTTCGCAATTGCGAACTCCAAAACTCGCACGTTCGCAAGGGTGAATGCACGAACTCTGAGCAAACCCCCCAGTTGAATTAGGGAGTTTGGGTCATAGTTTTCTTACTTGTCCGGGCACCTGTCGGGCCTCGCGGTAGCGGGGCCCGACAGATCCCCTTTTTTCTATCATAGAGTGCGCCGCATGTCGCAACCCCCCCCCCCAATATCCGACAAACCCCCTAGTTATACCGGGGGGTTTGGGTTTTTTTTTCCTTGCCCGGGCATCTGCCGAGCCCCGCGGCAGCAGGGCCCCGCAGATTCCCTTTCTTCTATCATAGTGTGCACTGCATATGGCAACCCCCTCCCCCCCAATATCTGACAAACCCCCTAGTTACACCGGGGGATTTGGATTCTATGTTTTACTTGCCCGGGCATCTGCCGGGTCCCGCGGTAGCGGGGCCCGACAGCTTCCCTTTCCTCTATCACAGCGTGCGCCGCATCTCGCAACCCCCCCCCCAAACCCTCGACAAACCCCCTAGATAAAATGGGGGATTTGGCAGGGTCATCGCGAGCTCGCAGGGAGGTTTCGCGGCGAAATCCCTCCTGTGAGCTCGCGATGACGGGCAAAGTTCGACTTTGTCCTCGAAGTTAAAATCCACGTCGAATATGTTAAACACATGAAATGTACATCAGCCGTGCCCGTTTTCGCTCAAAGAACGCAAAACATGAGCATCGCTGTCATGCCGTTTTTTACTATGGATAGCGCTGCTTTATCGTCCGAAACGATGGACATATTAGAAGTCCGTCCGGTGTAGAATGATAGCATGTTACGTCTAATCTTCTGCATCAATGATTGTACAAGTGGAGGAGTCAAGAGGTCATCGAGTGTGTTGGCTGCACAACTGAACGACAGAAGCCAACACGGTTCATTATCTCGTTGTGCACTCTTGTCAATTCTATGTGTACTTCACCCAAACGTACATGGGTATGTACATGTGTACCATTGGTACCATTGGTACATGGGATCATGGGACTATGAGCACCTCCTTGTTGTGATGTGAGCTGTTTCCGTCCGTTTATACAGCTTATTGTGACCACTCGGCCGTGTCCATGCTCGTGCAGATCCCTGATGCGGACCCAGCTGGCGTCGGAGCACTGATGGTTGGTGGATTCACCCACCAGCAGCCACCAGGCGGCTGCCATGAGGTCCCGGGTGCTTGCTGGGGTACTCTGCAGTTTTTCTACAGACGCTAGAGTTTTCTCGGTGGACAGGCTCTTGAGGCCGATTTGCATGTTTTGCATTGTCCTTCCACAGATTGATGCCGGACTTGTGCGTGTGATCAGTTGTAGCGTCCGGCTTAAGATTTTGCACGTCTAGGTTCAGACGGCGTAGCATTCTGACATGTGTGCACAGAGTTATGGCCAAAACAGTGGTTTGGGCCGGTTTTAGGACAGCTCTTGGAGTGCCGCGTGCGACACCCGCTGTGGGCCGCGGCAGGTATTTATGCCATGGACCTGTCATTTGTTATCTCTCTCTGCAAGTGCTTATGAAGCATTCAGACACTTTGCCTTGTGTCCCCTAGCCAAACCCTTGCCGTTACGTGCACGACTTGTGAATGTCGTCACCGTCTGATTAGGCACTGACGCCTGGTCAACGTGAGTGTGGCTAGGAAGCTTCTATGCATTTTCTTATGGTATCAGAGCGAGATATGGCACAACGGCACGTGTGTCAAGAGTAGTCACCGTGGTTCTCCTTCCCTTTCTCCTTGTGCGCGAGTGATTGTCACTGGTGCTCTCTCCCCGGAACACCAGCTCTTGTTACACCGTCGCCTCTGCCATGTAAGCTCGGACACTGTGTCCAAGCTCATTCGTACTCAGCCAGCCCTCGGTCTTGACGCAGCTTCTTTTGAGAAGCTGCCCAAGACCGACTGTCTTTTTTACGCCCAAGGTAAGATGCATCGCTGCTCTTACCCTGACTCCTCCTCCCGGGCACTACGCCCACTTGAGTTGGTTCACTCGGACCTTCTCGGCCCTCTCCCAGTCGAGTCCCTCTCTGATCGGGGTCGATACGTTCTCACCCTGACTGATGACTTCACGCGCATGCGGTGGGTCTACAGCCTGCGCCACAAGAGCGATGCCGCATTGGCAGTCCGCTTGTGGCTTGTGATGGCTGAGCGTCAATCTCGTCACACTCTGCACACATTCCGTTCAGATCGTGGTGGCGAGTTCTTGGGCGAGATGGATGCCTACTTTGCCGAGCACGGTATCTTTCACCTGCTCTCCGCCCCTGTTACACCACAGCAGAACGGTGTGTTTGAGCGTTGGAACCGCACCATGGAGGATGTGGTTCGTGCTATGCGGTCTGAGTGCGGTCTACCGGAGTCCTTTGCCTTTGAGGGCTTCTCCTACATGACGTGGGTCTGGAACCGCTTGCTGCATGGTCCGCTTCCAGACCATGTCACGCCGTATGAGCTGTGGTTTGGCCATCGCGCTGATCTCCATCTCGCTCGCATTTGGGGGTTTCTCGCTTGTGTCTGGTATACCGAGGACCAGCAGGGTTCTAAGGTGTCACCTCGGGGACGCATGTGTGCCTTCCTCGGCATCTCCCCCCGGTCGAAGGCCCGGCGGTTTTGGGACCCTGCTCGCCATCGCATTGTCTCGAGATGCTCTCTTCTTTGAGACTCTCACCTACCGCGACTTGTCCAGCATTCTGTCGGTGGCTGCCGACCACATTCCTACCTGTGTGGCTTCCCGGCAGATGGGGGAGACTAGTCCTGCGGATGGGTCCGGCTGGGCTTCCTCACCTGCTGACCGGTCTCCGGCTGCTGACGATCCGGCCATCGTGGCTATGGATCCAGTAGCCTCATTCGTACCGTCCGACACACCCGATCCTGTGCCACTTCCTTGTTCCACACCGGATCCCGTACGGGCTCCAGTTCTCTCTGACACACCTGATCTCGTACAAGCGTCAGTTCCCTCTGGCACACCTGACCCTGTGTTGGTGTCAGACCCTTCTGGCACACCCGATCCCGTACTGGTGCCTGTGCCGGTCCCCTCTGGTACACCTGACCCCTTACCAGTGTCAGTCCCCTCCGTCACACCCACTCTCTTGCATCCACCCATGCCTCCTACGACTCTGGCACAGAAGCCTTCCCCGCAGCCTGAGGCGAGTGCTGCGTCGAGGTACCCCCGCGAGCTTGGCGGTCGCCTACGACCATTGCCCTCTAGCGCTCAGCGAACTGCTGACCCTGTGCCCAGACGACTGACTCGTAGTATTCAGAGTGGCGAGCCCGGCACGAAGGCCCTTGGCCTGAGTGTCCAGGCAGACTACACCGAGATTCACCCAGCATGTCATGTCGGCCACAAGTTGGTCTCTAGAGAGTTCTTGGTCGCTTGCGACGCCGCAGCCGACCTTGTCATGTTCAGACCGAGTCTGGAGGCGTGTGTCTTAGCCACCCGGAGCGCTCCCTCGACGATGCCTGATTTAGGCACGTTGAAGGAGGCACTCTCAGCTCACGATGAAGACCTGTGGCATGCTGCTTGTGAGGATGAGCTGAGAGCCATCCGTGAGCACGGTGTGTATGAGCTTGTCGACCTCCCGCCTGGGCGGAGGGCTGTACATGCCAAGTGGGTCTTTCGCAAGAAGGTGAAGCGTGATGGTACACTGGATCACTACAAGGCTCGCTTGACGGCCAAGGGTTTCTCGCAAGTTGAGGGAGTAGATTTCACTGACACCTTTGCACCGGTTGCCCGCATGACCACGGCTCGCGCTCTGTTCGGGATTGTTGCTCACCACGACTGGGAGATGCACCAGATGGACGTGAACAACGCGTTCCTCCATGGTACCTTAGAGGAGGAGATCTACATGGTCCAACCACCTGGGTTCGAGGTCGGTGACAAGGTCTGGCGCTTGTGCAAGGCCTTGTACGGCCTAAAACAGTCACCCAAGTACTGGAACTTGGAGATAACTGGTAAAGTGACACGTGCCGGTTACGTACAGAGTGACGCTGACCCGTCCCTCTTTCTCAGACGGACACCTGACAGCTTCACTGCCATCCTGGTCTACGTGGACGACCTCCTGATTGCGTCTCCTTCTATGGAGGCCGTGAAGGAGGTCAAGGCAGTTCTCCAGGCTGCCTACAGGATGAAGGACCTTGGTTCTGCAGTTGTGTTTCTCGGGATGGAGATCGTGCGTGATCGCCAGCGATGGACACTCTTGTTACACCAGGCACGTTACGCCCATGTTGTGGGTGCAGTTCCTACAGCCTCCACCCCCATCACACCTGACGGGCAGGATGCTCTAAAGGTGGATGATCCCGCAGACCTCGGGGAGGCAGTGGACGTGACCCTGTACTTGCACGTGATCGGCTCCTTGATGTACTTGGCCACTACCACACGACCCGACATTACCTTTGCCGTCAACCTCCTTGCATTGTTTTCACAGTGTCCTCGGGCGAGAGCCCTTCATGTTGTTGTGCGAGTGGTGCGGTACGTGGTGTCCACACCGTACCTCGGACTCTGCTTTCGACGGCACTGTTCGGTAGTAGTCGACGGCTACACAGACAGCGACTGGGCGTGGAGTCCTCATGGGCGCAGCCGGACAGGTTACGTATTCTTGCTTGGTGGCACCGCTGTATCGTGGTGCAGTGGCAAGCAGGGTTGTATCGCACGTAGCTCATCAGAGGCTGAGTATGTTGCTCTGGGGGCTGGGGCTGCTGAAGCAGTGTGGCAGCAGCTTCTGTTTCGTGAGTTGCGTCAGTCTATGCCCTGCATTGTTCTGCGCTGTGACAACCAGAGTGCTCTTGCCATCGCAGACAACTCTGGTGTGTTTCATGCACGCACGAAGCACATTGCTGTTGAGCATCACTTTGTG
>SZWC01021395.1:17371-28730 GCA_023375785.1 Penium margaritaceum | reverse complement strand
TATAGCCTGTGATCTAAGCTTTCCAACGCATCCAAGCACGCCCAAAACGGAGCAGTAGAGCCCCTGCTACGGCCGTCGAAGTAACCCTTGGTGGAGCCGCCCACCTGGTCTTGCACTCTAGGCAACGGGAGGCGCTTCGATGATGACCCGTCGAAGCGCCTTTCCTCGCCCAGAAGTCAAGGAAAAGTTCATCCTGGTCAAGGAGGTCCTTATGGTCACCTCATTCATGCCCCGGGTGCATTTGGAGGCCATTAGGAATGAACTCGGATCCCTGGCGGTGGAATATCCCGCCACCCATGGCGGGTACCAGATTCCACCCACCCAATACCCGTTTTTCGGGCTAGGCTAACTTTCTGAATACTCACTCAAATCGAGCAATTCAAAGCTCGATCCTGCATGGATAAATCCAAGGAATCCAAATCTAAAGTCAGATCAGGTGTTCGACTCCTCCTCAGTGGTTGAACCAGGGAGTACACTAAACGGCACTCATGGCAAGGGGCACACCATGTGAACAATCTCCCCCTTGCACCGCAGCCTTGATGCCCTGTCCTTGGAACCTGTAGCATTTTAAACTTCACAGGGCAGACCGAGCTCCATGCAGCTCGCTTCGTGCCTGTCCTTCGGCTGTGCATTGGTCATGGCATCGGCGAGCATGCGCTTAGTGCCACAATGCACAATAGCCGCATCTCCCTTCTCCACCAAGTCCCGCGCGTAGTGATGACGGATCTCGATATGCTTGGTCCTCCTGTGCAGCACTGGGTTCTGGGTGAGGCTGATGGCAATCATGTTGTCAACGTTGAGTACCGTCGGCTTCCTTTGTGGCACGCCGATCTCCCTTAGCAGCCGCCTCAGCCACACCGCCTCCTTTGCGGCTTCCGCGAGCGCGATATACTCCGCTTCAGTATTGGACAGCGCCACGCAGTCTTGCTTCCTGCTTGTCCATGAAACTGCTGCACCACCAAGCACAAACACATACCCGGACGTTGATTTTCGGTCATCCACATCACCAGCCCAGTCAGCATCCGAGTAGCCGACCAACTCGAGGGAGTTGTCACGCGCTCCCCCTCAAAATACGAGGCGAGACTGTTTTGTCGCCTTGAGATAGCGGAGGATCCGCTTCACCGCTTGCCAATGGAGCGGCCCGGGGTCAGCAACGTAGCGGCTCACTTGGCCCTCCGCGAAGGCCAGGTCGGGCCGCGTCGCCACCATGGCATACATGATGCTCCCCACTGCGGACTGGTATGGCACACCTGCCATCTCCTCCTTCTCCTCGTCCGTGCTCGGGCCCATGCTCGAGCTCAACTCACACGTGGTGGTCATGGGTGTGCCGATGGGGTTGCACTCCTCCATGTTGTAGCGGCGGAGCACCTCTTGTACGTACTTTGCCTGCCCCATCTCGAGCGTGCGTGTTTTGCGGTCCCTCTTGATGGCGACGCCGAGGTAGTACTCGAGCTCGTCCATGTCGGTCATTTTGACCCGACCGCCCAGCTGCCGCTTCAGGTTCACCAACTCCTCCACGTCCGATGACATGAGGATGAGATCATCCACGTAGAGTGCCACGATTTGGTGCAACCCCGGCTGCATCCGCACGTACACGCTATGATCCGCCTCGCAGCGCTTGAAGCCAAGCTCGGCCATGAAGCCGTCCATTTTCAGGTACCACATGAGTGGCGCTTGCTTCAGCCCGTAGAGCGCCTTGCGAAGCCGGCACACCTTCCCCGGCGGCGCGTCCACCCCCTCCGGCACCTCCATGTAGACCTCCTTGTCCAGGTCGCCGTTGAGGAACGCAGTTTTCACGTCCATTTGGTGGACTTCGTAGTCGCGCACCGCCGCCACCGAGAGGATGGAGCGAATGGAGGCAAACTTTGCCACCGGCGTGAAGGTTTCATCGTAGTGTTCACCCTTTCGCTGGGCGTTCCCCTTCGCGACCAGCCGCGCCTTGTACCGCTCCACCTTCCCCTCCTTGGTGAGCTTCTTCTTGAAGATCCACTTGGAGTCGATAATTTTCGCGCCCTCCGGCCTGTCAATCAGCTGCCAAGTACCGTTCTCTTCCTGGGAGGCGAGCTCAGATTGTATAGCTCCCTCCCACTCAGCCCCATCCTTCCGCTGCAACGCCTCCTTGACGGTCTCGGGCTCCTCTTGCGCAGAGAACGCTCGAGCGAGCCCAGTCCAGATGCCCTTTGCGGCATCGTACCTCCTTGCCGTCCTCCTTGCGCGTCCGCTTCTTCGGGGCTGTTGCTATTGAGGCTGCTGCTGCCATTGCTGCTGCTGCTGCTGCCCCCTTGCGGTGTCACTTGCACCGCTGGCCTGCTCCCCCTCTCTCGGGGACCGTGGAGATGCGGGCTCACTCCCCGCCTCCTCGTTCAGCTCCACTGCTGCCGGCGCTTCAGACTCGTTGTCCGACCCGGCTGAATGCAAATCAGCCACTCCTCCATCCCTCGGATGGTTCTCGCCGGTTGGAGCCGATGGGACGTCACCCTCTTTTGTGTCCTCCGGCGTCTCCTCCTCAAGGAGTGGCAGCCACTCCCCACGCTTGGAGAGACCCGCGTCCTTGTCCGTCCAACGGCTGGCCTCGTCGAACGTGACGTTGTGACTCTTCACGATCTGCTGCCTCCGCGGGTCGAAGAGCCGGTACGCCTTGCTCCCGCTCTCGTACCCGACGAAGATGCACCGGCGAGTCCGCGGGTCCAGCTTGCCCCGCCCCTCGCGTGCCTGCATAACAACATGTGCAACACATCCAAACGTGCGGAGGTGTGCCACATTTGGCTTCCTCCCGCTCCACACTTCTTGTGGCGTCTTCCACACATTGGACTCTGCGTCTTTTAGCGGCTTCGTCGGCGTCAGGTTCATGATGTACGCCGCTGTCCGTGCCGCCTTACCCCAGTATTGCTGCGCGAGGCCGGCATCACTCAACATGGACCGGACCATATCGAGGATGGTGCGGTTTGCCCTCTCGGCGAAGCCGTTCTGCTGCGGAGAATGTGGCGTAGTTTTCTGCCACGCGATCCCCTTGCTCTTCATCCATGCCGAGCAGTCCTCGTACTCACCGCCGTTGTCGCTCCGGAACGCCTTCACCTTCAACTCTGTTTGGCGCTCCACGGCCGCCACGAACTCCTGCATACAAGTCAAGACATCACTCTTCCTCTTGATGATGTAGAGGTACAGCTTGCGGCTGTGGTCGTCGATGAAGGTGACGAAGTAGCAAGCGCCCCCGATGGAGCTCTCGAATGGTCCACACACGTCAGTGTGGACCACATCCAGTTTCGCCGATGCACGCGTCCCTTTGCCATAAGACGGCTGCCGTGTCGCTTTGCCAACCACGCATGGCTCGCACACGGCATTCCTGGCCGCATCGAGGCCCTTGACGTCAAGGCCCCGCAGCACTTCCTTCTTCGCCATGTCCCTCACAGTTGAGGGAGCGATATGACATAGGCGGCGGTGCCATAGGTCCAGATTTCCTTCATCCTTTGTCACGAGGTTGACGGCATCAGTCCTTACCGCATCGGCAAGGACCTTGGTGCGAAGAAGGTACAGGTCCTCCTCCCTCTTGCCACGCGCAATCACCTCGCCATCTCCCTCCTTCCGGATGATAGCCTCCTTCTTGTTGAAGAGCACCTCGAGCCCCTTGTCGGTAAGGCGGCTCAGTGACAGCAGGTTTGCCCCAAAGTTGGGCATGTGGAATACGTCGTAGATGGTACACAAAATGACTTTCCCGTTCACCACCGACTCGATGCGTACATTGCCTTCACCCGCGGCCAACTCTGTTTTGCCGTTGGCCGCAGTCATGCGCCGCTCGGTGGCGCCGTAGGTGACGAATGCCGCCCGGTTGCATTGTGTGTGGCAGCCTGATCCGGAGTCGATCACCGTGACTTCCGGATCTGTCAAGTCGGTAGAATCCCTGGCCATCATAGCCTGGGTGTCCTTCTTCCCGCCCTTCCTGGGCTGGTCCGACTTCTTGTTGGGGCAATCACGTGCGTAGTGGCCTTGTTTGCCACAGTTGTAGCACTCCCCCTTGTTGTCACCTCTCTTGGTGCCCTGGTTGGCACCCTTCCCCTTCTTGCCTCCCCCTCCACCTTGAGGGCGGACAACATAGGCGGAAGTTGATGTCGCCCCACTCTCTCTCCCACCACGCCGCATCCATTCGTTGCGGACGTACTCAGCCACCTTCGGGTACTTCAGCTCATCGGCGGACCAGCCGCCTACGACGGTGATCATGGGACTCCAACTGTCCGGCAAGGCCAGAAGGAGGATCATGGCTTGCAGCTGAGGGTCGACCTTCCATCCGGTGGCTACGCACTCGGCAGTGAGGGACTTGATCTGCTGCAGGATCTCCATGATGTCGTCGCCTTCGTTGGCTCGGAGGGTGACGAGCCTCTTGAAGACGAAGAGCTGGTTAGCAAGGTTGGTGGACTGATAGATGGTGCACAGATTCTTCCAGGCCTCCGCAGCCTCCGTGCATCCTTGAATCAGTGCACGCTGCGGAGGAGCTAGCGCTAACACCAACAAAGCAAGCGCCTTCTTGTTGCACTTCTTGTACTTGTCCACTTCCCCCGGCGTCGCGGTGTCCGGAGGCGCGGTCTCTTCACCGTTGACCAGCTCAAGCAGGCCCTTGTCATCGAGGTAGACCTCAAACTGCCACCTCCACAAGGGGAAGCCATTTCCATCAAACTTGGAGACGGCGCCGATGCTCTCTTGCTCGGTCGTTGCCATGGCGCGCGGCGGTAGCGTGAAAGTTTGGGGAGCTACGGTCCTTCTAGGCACGTGGGCCCACAACCCTCTGTTGGCTCTAGTGGGTGTGGAGGCACCCTCAATGATGCCTTGCTCTTGCTGGATCACGCTACCAAGGTTTGGGGCAGCCAACGGACACCAATGGTGAAGAGTGTGAAGCACAAGGATCACGGATGTGAGTGGGCAGAACACGTCGCATTCAGTAGAACTGAATCGAAACACGATTTTGTTACTTAGCATAGTGAGAGTACATCAGATCCTTATAGCGTGTGATCTAAGCTTTCCAACGCATCCAAGCACGCCCAAAACGGAGCAGTAGAGCCCCTGCTACGGCCGTCGAAGTAACCATTGGTGGAGCCGCCCACCTGGTCTTGCACTCTAGGCAACGGGAGGCGCTTCGACGATGACCCGTCAAAGCGCCTTTCCTCGCCCAGAAGTCCAGGAAAAGTTCATCCTGGTCAAGGAGGTCCTTATGGTCACCTCATTCATGCCCCGGGTGCATTTGGAGGCCATTAGGAATGAACTCGGATCCCTGGCGGTGGAATATCCCGCCACCCATGGCGGGTACCAGATTCCACCCACGCAACACCCGTTTTTCGGGATAGGCTAACTTTCTGAATACTCACTCAAATCGAGCGATTCAAAGCTCGATCCTGCATGGAAAAATCCAAGGAATCCAAATCTAAAGTCAGATCAGCTGTTCGACTACTCCTCAGTGGTTGAACCAGGGATTACACTAAACGGCACTCATGGCAAGGGGCACACCATGTCAACAGCAACTAGGGTGCAACTAAGACGCAATTAGGGCGCAACGAAGGCGCATCTAGGTCGCAAGTAGGGCACAAGTAGGACGCAACTAGGGCCCAACTAGGGTACAACTAGGGCGTAGCTAGTGTCCAACTGAGGCGCAACTAGGGCGCAAGTAGGGCGCCAATAGGGCGTAAGTAGAGTGCAATAAGGGTGCAAGAAGGGCGCAAGTAGGTTGCAACTTGTGCGCAACCAGGGCGCAACTAGGGCGCAACTAGGGCGCAACTAGGGTGCAACTAGGGCGCAACTAGGGTGCAAGTAGGGTGCAACTAGGGTGCAACTAGGGCGCAAGTAGGGCGCAAGTAAGATGCAAATAGGGCACGACTAGGGCACAATTAGGGTGTAGCTAGTGCCCAATTGAGGTGCAACTAGGGCGCAAGTAGGGCGCCAGTAGGGTGTAAGTAGGGTGTAATAAGGGCACAAGAAGGACGCACCTAGGGTTCAACTAGGGCACAACTAAGACGCAACTAGAGCGCAAGTGGGACGCAAGTAGAGCTTATGTAGGGCGCAAGTCTATGTTGCTCTCGACTCTCGACCCTGCGTGCTGGGTCAAGGGTCGGCGTGTCGACCTCGACCTGGTGTCGAGGTCGGCCGGTGCATCCCCCCCCCCCGCCAATACTTAGCAAACTTTTCTGTCGCGCTTTCTTCTGCAGCGGACTTCAAAACCCACTTTTTTTTTTGCTGTTCCTGAGGCCCTGCAAACAGCAAACGGTTCGCCGGCAAACCTGGTCTGTCATCCCCTCCCTTTTTTCTGTTCTCCTGTCAACCGCTAAATGGTGGACGCTTGACGGTAGAGGATGGACGGAAGAGGATGGACGGTAGATGATGGATGATAGAGGCTTGACGCTGACCTTGGACAGTATACGCGCTAGACGCTGGACAATAGACGCGCTATACGCTGGACAGTAGACGTGCTAGACGCTAGACAGCAGACGCGCTAGGCGCTGGACAGCGGACACGACGACGGTGGACAGTAGAAGCAGTGACGGTGGACGAAAAATGGTGGACAAAAGGTGCTGAACACGAGCGGCAATATTTTTCCTGTCACATGTGGCGGCAGGGAGCTTGTCGTGACCTATCCTTTTTTTCGGGGTTGGGGACGGGCATCGAAGCAAGATAGGCTATGGACCTGCGAAAAAGTGCAATAAACAGATTAAAGACTGTGATGCTGTAAGTTACCTGAGGAGTGAATGGAAACAAAATATGTGAATGGATTTGAATCAGGAACATGAAACGTGACATGAATGCCAAGTTTCGGGTCAACTAGGGTGCAACTAGGGCGCAAGTAGGGCACACGCAGGACACAACTAGGGCGCAACTATGGTACAACTAGGGCGTAGCTTGTGCCCAACTGAGGCGCAACTAGGGCGCAAGTAGGGTGCAAGTAGGGCGCAAGTAGGGTGCAACTAGTGCGCAACTAGGGCGCAACTAGGGCGAAACTAGGGCACAATTAGGGCGCAACTAGGGCGCAACTAGGGTGCAAGTAGGGCGCAACTAGGGTCCAACTAGGGCACAAGTAGGGCGCAAGTAAGACGCAACTAGGGCGCAACTAGGGCACAACTAGGGCGTAGCTAGTGTCCAAGTGAGGCGCAACGAGGGCGCAAGTAGGGCGCCAATAGGGCGTAAGTAGGGTGTAATGAGGGCGCAAGAAGGGCGCAACTAGGGCGCAACTAGGACGCAATTAGGACACAATTAGGGTGCAAGTAGGGCGCAACTAGGGCGGAAGTAGGGCGCAAGTAGGGCGCAAGTAGGGCACAACTAGGGTACAACTAAGGCGCAACTAGGGCACCACTAGGGCGCAAGTAGGTCGCAACTAGGACGTAACTATGGCACAACTAGCGTGCAACTAGGGCGTAACTAGGGCGCAACTAGGGCGCAACTAGGGCGTAACTAGGGCGCAACTAGGGCGCAACTAGGGCGCAACTAGGGCGCAACTAGGGCGCAACTAGGACGCAACTAGGGCGCAACTAGGGCGCAACTAGGGCGCAACTAGGACGCAACTAGGGCGCAACTAGGGCGCAACTAGGGCACAACTAGGGCACAATGAGTGCGCAACGAGGGCACAATGAGGGTGCAACGAGGGCGCAACTAGGGTGTAACTAGGGTGAAACTAGGGCGCAACTAGGGCGCAACCAGGGCGCAACAAGGGTGCAACTAGTTTGCAAGTTGGACGCAACTAGGGCGCAACATAGGCGCAACTTGGGCGCAAGTATGGTGCAACTAGAGCGCAACTAGGGCGCAACTAGGATGCAAGTAGGGTGCAACCAGGGTGCAACTAGAGCGCAACTAGGGCACAACTAGGGCGCAACTAGGGCGCAACTAGGGCGCAACTAGGATGCAAGTAGGGTGCAACCAGGGTGCAACTAGAGCGCAACTAGGGCACAACTAGGGCGCAACTAGGGCGCAACTAGGGTGCAACTAGTGAGCAAGTTCGGCGCAACTATGGCGCAGCTAAGGCGCAACTAGCGCGCAAGTAGGGCACAAGTAGGACGCAACTAGGGCGCAACTAGGGCACAACTAGGGCGTAGCTAGTGCCCAACTAAGGCACAACTAGGGTGCAAGTAGGGTGCCAGTAGGGCGCAAGTAGGGTGCAACTAGGGCGCAACTAGGGCACAACTAGGGCGTAGCTAGTGCCCAACTAAGGCACAACTAGGGTGCAAGTAGGGTGCCAGTAGGGCGCAAGTAGGGTGCAATAAGGGCGCAAGTAGGGTGTAACTAAGGCGCAACTAGGGCGCAACTAGGGTGCAACTAGGGCGCAACAAGGGCGCAACTAGGGCGCAACTAGGGCGCAACTAGGGCGCAACTAGGGCGCAAGTAGGGCGCAACTAGGGCGCAACAAGGGTGCAAATAGGGCGCAACTAGGGCGCGACTAGGGCACAACTAGGGCACAACTAGGGTGCAACTAGGGTGCAACTAGGGTGCAACTAGGGCGCAAGTAGGGCGCAAGTAGGGCACAAGTAGGACACAACTACGGCGCAAGTGGGGCACAACTAGGGCGCAACTAGGGCGCAACTAGGGCGCAACTAGGACGCAACTAGGGCGCAACTAGGGCGCAACTAGGGTGCAACTAAGGCGCAATTAGGGCGCAACGAAGGCGCATCTAGGTCGCAAGTAGGGCACAAGTAGGACACAACTAGGGCGCAACTAGGGTACAACTAGGGCGTAGCTAGTGTCCAACTGAGGCGCATCTAGGGCGCAAGTAGGGCGCCAATAGGGCGTAAGTAGAGTGCAATAAGGGTGCAAGAAGGGCGTAACTAGGACGCATCTAGGGCACAAGTAGGGCGCAACTAGGGCGCGACTAGGGCGCAAGTAGGGCGCAGGTAGGACGCAACTAGGGAAAAACTAACGCGCAACTACGGCGCAACTAGGGGGCAACTAGGGCGCAACTAGGGTGCAACTAGGGCGCAACTAGGGCGCAACTAGGGTGCAACTAGGACGCAACTAGGGCGCAACTATAGGGCGCAAGTAGGGTAACTAGGGCGCAACTAGGGCGCAACTAGGGCGCAACTAGGGTGCAACTAGGACGCAACTAGGGCGCAACTAGGGTGCAACTAGGGCGCAACTAGGGTGCAAGTAGGGCGCAACTAGGGCGTAACTAAGGCGCAACTAGGGCGCAAGTAGGAGGCAACTAGGGTGCAACTAGGGGACAACTAGGGCGTAGCTAGTGCCCAACTGAGGCGCAACTAGGGCGCAAGTAGGCGCCAAAGGGTGCAAGTAGGACGCAACTAGGGCGCAACTAGGACGCAACGAGGGCGCAACTAGTGCGTTCCCAGGGTGCAACTAGGGTGCAAGCAGGGTGCAACTAGGGTGCAACTAGGACGCCCGGGCGCAACAAGGGCACAACTAGGGGGCAACTAGGGTTCAACTATGGCGCAACTAGGACGCAACTAGGGCACAACTAGGGCGCAACTAGGGTGCAACTTGGGCGCCACTAGGGTGCAGCTAGTGCGCAACTAGAGCGCAACTAGGGTGCGGCAAGGGCGCGACTAGGGTGCGACTTGGGCGCAACTAGGGTGCAACCAGGGCGCAATTAGGGCACACCTGGGGGCAACTAGGATGCAACTAGGGCGCAACTAGGGCGCAACTAGGGCACAAATAGGGCGCAACTAGGGCGCAACTAGGGCGCGACTAGCGCGTGACTTGGGCGTAACTAGGGCGCAACTAGGGCGCAACTAGGGCGCAACTAGGGCGTAACTAAGGCGTAACTAGGGCGCAACTAGGACGCAACTAGGGCGCACCTAGGTCGCAACTAGGACGCAACTAAGGCGCAACTAGGGCACAAATAGGGCACAAGTAGGACGCAACTAGGGCATAGCTAGTCCCCAACTGAGGTACAACTAGGGCGCAAGTAGGGTGCAAGTAGGGCACAAGTAGGTTGCAACTTGTGCTTAACCAGGGTGCAACTAGGGCGCAACTAGGTCGGAACTAGGGCGCAACTAGGGCGCAACTAGGGTGCAAGTAGGGCGCAACTAGGGTGCAACTAGGGCGCAAGTAGGGCGCAAGTAAGACGCAACTAGGGCGCAACTAGGGCGCAACTAGGGTGCAAGTAGGGCGCAACTAGGGTGCAACTAGGGCGCAAGTAGGGCGCAAGTAAGACGCAACTAGGGCGCAACTAGGGCACAATTAGGGCGTAGCTAGTGCCCAATTGAGGCGCAACTAGGGCGCAAGTAGGGCGCCAGTAGGGTGTAAGTAGGGTGTAATAAGGGCGCAAGAAGGACGCAACTAGGGTGCAAATAGGGCGCAACTAAGACGCAACTAGGGTGCAAGTAGGGCGCAACTAGGGCGCAAGTAGGGCGCAACTAGGGCGCAACTAGGGCACAACTAAGGCGAAACAAGGGTAAAACTAGGGCGCAACTAGGCGCAACTAGGGGACAACTAGGGCGCAACTACGGCGCAACTAGGGCGCATCTA
Source organism: Penium margaritaceum (assembly GCA_023375785.1). Taxonomy (NCBI): domain Eukaryota; kingdom Viridiplantae; phylum Streptophyta; class Zygnematophyceae; order Desmidiales; family Peniaceae; genus Penium; species Penium margaritaceum. The sequence goes on along the minus strand of SZWC01021395.1, from coordinate 18,284 downwards.
GGGCGCAACTAGGGCGCAACTAAGGCGCAAGTAGAGCGCAACTAGGGCGCAACCAGGGCGCAACTAGGACGCAATTAGGGCGCAACTGGGGGTAACTAGGGCGCAACTATGGTGCAACTAGGGCGCAACTAGGACGCAACGAGGGCGCAACGAGGGCGCAACTAGGGCGCAACTAGGGCGCAACTAGGGTGCAACGAGGGTGCAACTAGGGCGCAACTAGGACGCAACTAGGATGCAACGAGTGTGCAAGTTGGGCGCAACTAGGGCGCAACTAAGGCGCAACTAGGGCGCAAGTAGGACGCAACGAAGGGTGCAACTAGGGGACAACTAGGGCGTAGCTAGTGCCCAACTTAGGCGCAACTAGGACGCAAGTAGGCGCCAGTAGGACGCAAGTAGGGCGCAACTAGGGCGCAAGTAGGACGCAACGAAGGGTGCAACTAGGGGACAACTAGGGCGTAGCTAGTGCCCAACTTAGGCGCAACTAGGACGCAAGTAGGCGCCAGTAGGACGCAAGTAGGGCGCAACTAGGACGCAACTAGGACGCAACTAGGACGCAACTAGGGTGTAACTAGTGCGTAACTAGGATGCAACTAAGGTGCAAGTAGGGCAGAACTAGGACGCAACTAGGGCGCCCGGGCGCAACTAGGGTGCAACTAGGGGGCAACTAGGGCGCAACTAGGGCGCAACTAGGACGCAACTAGGGCACAACTAGGGTACACCTAGGGGACAACTAGGGTGCAACTAGGATGCAACTAGTGCGCAACTAGGACGCAACTAGGGCGCGAATAGGGCACGAATAGGGCGCCACTTGGGCGCAACTAGGGCGCAAAGAGGGCGCAACTAGGGCGCAACTAGGGTGCAATTAGGGCGCAACTTGGGGCAACCAGGGCGCAACTAGGGCGCAACTAGGGCG